>JAEAOA010000363.1:1077500-1187500 GCA_016746295.1 Potamilus streckersoni | reverse complement strand
ATTATTATTATTATTATTATTATTATTATTATTATTATTATTATTATTATTATATCGGTTAAGTGGGTGGATGAGATCATATTCCACCAAACAGTTACTATGGCGGGACAGCGTGGTACTGTTGAGCGCCGTAAGCGTAGATGATTCCCATTAGAAATCAAGGTCATCCACTGCAGCCAAGCGAGTCTACAGCGGTATGATTCTTATTGCCACTGGGATCCGGCTCCCGCGGCCGAGAGAGTTGGATTGCCCTTGTGCAACGACTTTCGGACTTGAAAAGCTCTACCGCACTTGTTTTGGTGTGCAACCCATACTTAACTGTACTAATATTTTTTTTTTAAAAGTCCTGCGTCGATGGGGGAATAGCGAAGCGACAGATGGAGGTGTCCAGTTGCAGTTGCAGTTACAAACCTACACCTTTGCGGCACTTGAATAAATAGTCTTTCACTTCTTATCCAGGGCAGCAGAGGGTTCTGACAACATCCATGGTGATTGAGCAGCCCTTATGACAACACTGCTCACGCAATACAGTGACTTAAACACTGTCAACCGTATATAGTTTAGTGCGACGGGATGATCGTCCTCAAATGCGGTCGAAACCTGGAAACTTGCGGAACTAAGAAACCGGGAGAAAAAACTAAGAGCATGAAATCTCATGGATTTCATGAGACGGCATGACCCTAAAGGCAAACAGTTCTTCCAGCCAGAGAACTTTCAGGATACAATATCCACTTGACAGCACTCTATGAGGCCCGAATTGCTGTGGAGGGATTGCTGACGGAGATAGGAGGTGTGTAAACCTTTTTTTGGTGGCGAAACGCAAAAGAGGAGGATTGGATCCATGGAGTGGGACTTGCCATTAGGACAAACTTCCTGAGCTACCTCCCATACCTACCAACGTGCATCAACGAGAGAATTAATAAACTAAACCTCTCTTTGAGAGACATACGCTTTCTGACAATGATAAGTGCCTATGCACCACCCATGACATGCACAGATAAAACCATAGCAGTCCTACATCGAACTTGACGCTCTCCTCAGACCGTTCCAGACAATGACAAGCTGTTATTTCTATGTGATTTCAACGCCAGAGTTGACATGTACCAGTCTCAGTGGAGTGGTGTGATCGTTTAACAAAAGTTGGCTAAATGAAAAGTAGCGGTCTGCTTCTCCTGAGCAAATGTATTTAACACAGCCTTGTGATATCCAACATCATATATAGACAAGCGGACAAGTACAAAACAATGTGGATTCACCCAAAGTCATAGCACTAGCACCTCACAGACTATGTCAGCACTAGGCATAGGGACATACAGATGTGGTCATCACTAGGAGCAGAGTGCTGAACTAACCACAGACTTGTCACAACCAAGCTTATCCTTCACTCACCACCCCAAGCGATCTAGAAAGGTGACACCTGTCCTCAAAACAAGCAAGTTACACCTCCCGGAGCTCAGGTTGGAGTTGCAAATCAAGCTCGAGAACAAGTTGTCTGCCAAAGAACCAGTGACTATAGGCCCAGCTTCGAAATGGGTCTAGTTCAAAGAGATGGTGACTGAATCAGATAAAAGAGTCTTGGGTCGTAGAATCCACTGGGATTGGTTCGATGAATATGTTGAGAACGTCAGCATCCTGACTAAAATAAAACAATGCATTCTCAGAGTGGCATATAGACAAAATCTCCATCTCAAGGAGAGATACGTTCAAGCACCAGATGTCAATAAATCAACAGAAACTGCGATAAATTCAGGAATTAATGGTGGGAAAATAAGGCTAGGGAAATTAAGTAATATGTTGATATGAAGAATTCCAAAATGTTCTTTGAAGAATATGAAAGAAATGGAATATTTTCAGAAAATCCCTTAATTTATCAAAGTTTAGTGACATTGTTTAGAATATTGACACTTAGATTGCTTACTCACTGTTCGGTAATTATAAAATAATTGGGATAGACATTTTTATAACATTCAGCCATACATAAATAGCGCATCATTTGGTTTTGTTTTTTATCATCTTTTTAGAGGTTGGTTTGTTGGAGCGTTTGGGTGGCTGTTAATTATATCCACCTTAAATTCAGAGTTAGCCTTTCCCTTAATTAATTTTTCACCTACATTAACTGTTTGACTTGCAATAATAGAGTCGTTCAAATGATTTCCGAATGGTTTCCTGTGATCTATCCAGGTATTGTAGAGCATAACGTCATTAATCCATGCATCACAATTATCTAGACTATATGTCAATGTGTTCATTTTATGCTTGAGTTTGGACGGATGACTGTACATAATACATTTGGTCACTTTATACTGATAAAGTCCATTTGGCATTGCATAATTGTAAATATATTTCCTCTTTCCATTAGTAGAATTTTTCCGAATCCTTTCAAAAAGACAGACTTATAGATATATTTCGCATTCTTTAATATTATTCATGTAACCAGCTAGCTTTGGTACTGGAAAAGAATCGGTTTTGATGACACGTTAGATTTTTTAATAGTACGCGCAGAATGTATTATTCGGCTTAGTCACAAGCAAATGCGGTGATTTTCATTTACTCTTACTTGGTTCCATAAAATATGTCTCCGATAAATATTGAATTTATTATTTCAAACAATCCTGTCGTTTAGGGATTCATTCACAAAGGTAGAAATAACAATCCTAAAGTCATGATCGATTTTGTTTGTTGGTGTAGAAATACCAGGAAATAAGAGTTCAATTTCATACAATAGTAGGTTTAGTTCATTCTTTTTCTATCGTGTATAGATTCTGATCCAGATTGCTTCATATTTCTGAATTCCGAAGATTGGTTACACAAACGTCAATGCAGTCAAATTGTATTATATCGTTTACATTCACGCTGTGTGGGAAAAGTATAACTAAATTGATTTAACAATTGACTATCACAGTCAGCACTCGTATTTAACATATTTATATTACAGCATTGTTTCCCAGGAGTATTCATAACTTAATATAAGTAATGTGCTTTCCTTTTGATTCAATAATGATCGTACAATTTAGACGAAGAGATTTTTGAGGTATAAGCAGGAGAGCTAAATTTGTATCATCTGGATGAAGACTCCATTCTTGTATATTTCTATCATACCTCAATACAATTTTGTCTGAGGAGTGTGAATGCTAGTTCTTACTACTTCGCAAACCTTTGATAACATAAATATGAAATTAGAGACTGTGAGTGGAAATTACAAAGTGTTAAGTTGATAGGACGTTCTAATTAAACAACTTTGATAAAAGGACTAATGCCTAATGAATTTGTTCCGAATACTTTTCTGTATCAACTCAATCTGATGTAATCATATCATTGAATGTTTTTTGAACTTTTCAAAAGCATATTGACTTTAAACTTTCTAACATAATATTTATATTGTTTTAAGCCTAATTAGTGCACAGAAAAAAATGTCTGACATGAATTAAAAATGAAATGAATTGCAACTGAAATAAATTACAAATTTGACCGTTTATAAGGGATCTGAGAAAATTTTATATAAAAATAACGTATCAATCTTTTGCTATGGTTTTCCTTTTTCTTGATCATACTGTAAATTTGTTTATAACAGTCTTGATTGGTAAGCTTATATCTGAGTCGTGTTGACGAGTACAAGAGACAGATCTATATATCTTTGTGTAGACAACCGATATCTGCGTGGCAAAAACCATATTGCAAAAAAGGAAAGATTAAGAAAATAAATATTAAGTATAATGACCACATTGACGATCATAGCCATACCATAATCGAAGAACGGAGCGTGAGCAATAGATCAGTTAATTCTATTAGCTTTTTTGACATTTAAAAGACGCGTAGGAAGTTGCAAACACCATAAATAATTATAAAATATATGTTTATTTCATGATATATATATATATATATATATATATATATATATATATATATATATATATATATATATATATATATATATATATATATATATATCATGAAATAAACATATATTTTATATCTAGCAGCAGATCATTGCTTATTGTTTTTATGTTTTCCTCATCTGGATTCATATTTAAAATACATCTGCTGCCAAAACGTATGACGCAATGAATGCTGGTACGAAGTAGAATTCCTTTTATCCAGTGTGAAGTAATTACCTCTAAATCATTTTCTCAATCAGTGAATGACAAGTTCAGAAATTGAATTACTTTCTTAAACTACTAGTTAACGAGAGAGAGAGAGAGAGAGAGAGAGAGAGAGAGGGGGGTAAAGGGTCATGGACAAAGCAGTTAATAAAGGTATAGCTACCGACAATCTCTAATACCTTTGAAGGCAGTTTTGATTAGAATCACAACACTAGTGAACAAAGGGTTCATAACAACTATTATGCCTTGGTAACAACAGTCATCTCAGTAGATACAGAAAGTCTGCAAAACATTCCATTTCCTAGCAATTTTAATATTCCTAATTAAGTCATAATGCTTATAGAGGGCTCTAACTGTTTTAGCAACAAAAGGAAATCGAAATTAAAGATAAATATTCAGCATTTTTACACATCCAAGTTTTCAAATGGTTAGTCATATAATTTGCATAATACGCAAAAAAATATAAATTGTCTTGAGTTACTACTTGATGCGCAACATGGAAACCCTACTTTGCTTTAATTAATGGAAGCAGACCTTTAAAAGACAAAGAGAATAGCTGATTGAATCAAGCTAAATTTTTAAGAGAAAACAGTTTGAACTATATGTGCTAATGATAAGGCAGAAATAAATCTCGGTCAGACTTCCAGCATAGAAGGATAACATTTGGTTTTATGTCACGGCAACGACAGTAAAATGAAACGAAAACGATGTCTGAAATGAATTACAAATGAAATGAATTTAGTTATTACATCCATTGTGGCAAACATTGATGACACTTGAATTTCCTTTTCCTCTCAAGGTGTTGATTCGACAATGTAGTTATATGTTGTTTTATTTTTTTTGTCGTCAAAATAACTTGTATGGTCATAAACTGACAACGCTGCTTAGTTTAACCCAATGCCGTAGATATAGCGATTGTATGGCCACAAAATATTCACTATATTTTATATTTCTTTAATATTAAAGAAAGTTTTATTTGTACATATCAAACCGTAAATTCTTTTTGGATACAAATGTGTATTCATTTGCAAGATATGTTTGCTTTCCTTGTTACTCGTTTATAGTGAGAGGTTTGTCGTAAATAATTCCTTGTTTGTATAGAGATTAACCCATCCTTGAAAAGTTCCGTAATTTGTTATTCTCTTAAGTGATACTAAACTGAGTGTTAATATCATCTTTCATATATCTTTGTAAAAGACTTTTGTCGTATGATGAATATGTCAGTATATGACATGAATATGTCCGTGTATGGCATGAATATGTCCGTGTATGGCATGAATATGTCAGTATATGGCATGAATATGTCAGTATATGGCATGAATATGTCCGTGTATGGCATGAATATGTCAGTATATGGCATGAATATGTCAGTATATGGCATGAATATGTCCGTGTATGGCATGAATATCTCCGTGTATGGCATGAATATGTCCGTGTATGGCATGAATTTGTCAGTATATGGCAGGAATATGTCAGTATATGGCATGAATATGTCCGTGTATGGCATGAATATGTCCGTGTATGGCATAAATATGTCCGTGTATGGCATGAATATGTCAGTATATGGCAGGAATATGTCAGTGTATGGCATGAATATGTCAGTATATGGCATGAATATGTCCGTGTATGGCATGAATTTGTCAGTATATGGCATGAATATGTCCGTGTATGGCATGAATTTGTCAGTATATGGCATGAATATGTCCGTGTATGGCATAAATATGTCAGTATATGGCATGAATATGTCAGTTAATGGCAGCCTCATACGATTACTCTTATGAGCTTTAAATTTAATAAACTCACACATCATTCATTGATACGGTTCTTTCATACCTATTCACTCACTTGGTAATTTTTTTGTTTCACATTGTCTAACACCATTTTATCATCTTCATCAACATTTATTAACCCCATTCATAATATCTTCAAAATTATTTGATGAATTTATATATAGTATGCTGTTAAAATATATCTTTATGAAACTCTTCAATGATGAAAACAAAAGGAATTGAATAATCTACAAACAAGTTGCAATCTAAATCAGTAGACTCTGCATCTATTTTTTTCAAGTGTCGATATTTTGTATCACAATTGTAGCATTTTGTCAGTGCCATTTGGATATTGGAATTATTATGACAACACCATATAATGTGTTTCATTACGTGTTTCAATGCTAAGCTGTAACGGCAGCTTAACTCACGTCTGGAGGAAGTCCTAAACAGAGGAAAATAGTCGGAAAGCAGGGTCTCTAAATATGCTTGTTTTCTTTTTCATATATCAGTTGAAGCGGTCGATTTAGTAATATTATTGTTACCATATCCATACAGTTCCGAGGCCGTTCAGTTTTAGGAATATTATTGTTATCACATCCATAAAATACTGAAGCTGTTCCGATTTAGGAATATTATTGTTACCACATCCATACAATACTGAGGCCATTCCGATTTAGGAATATTATTGTTACCACATCCATACAATACTGAGGCTGTTCCGATTTAGGAATATTATTGTTACCACATCCATACAATGCGAGACCTTTCTGTTTTAGGAATTTTATTGTTAACACATCCATACAATACTGAGGCTGTTCCGATTTAGGAATATTATTGTTACCACATCCATACAATACTGAGGCTGTTCCGATTTAGGAATATTATTGTTACCACATCCATATAATACTGAGCCCGTTCCGTTTTAGGTAATATGTGATAAAAGGATAAAACAAGAATTTGAATTAATTAATTAATTTCTTAATTGTACTTGTTTGACAGACTAAGTCATAATGTTCAATCAACTTCAGCTTGTTTCCATGCAATTCTGTATATTACAAGCCGAGGACATCGGCTAAAACTGACAAGGAAAGAAGCAACTTGTTTCATGCTTGATATCAAGCAACAATGTTATTAAGGATTGGAAATTGGACTGTGATTTAAATTGTGTTTTTACATATCAAGGCTTTTGAATATTTGGGGTTATTCTTAACGAAAATGCGTGTCAATCAATAATGCGAGGTTTACGAAAGTAAATTTTGTCACGCAAATCTTTCAAACAATGTGTTAGTTGTAGTCAAAATAAAAATTGTTGCTGCGATTGAAAACAAGTTAAAAAAAAAAACGTTATAAACAATATGCTGCTTTAAACTTCGTAGTATCTTTTTCATGCTAGTTATTTTGATGCCGTCTGATAACTTTAAATCAGTAAAGCAATTAACATGTGGAATATTACATGCCAATATCCTAGACCAGCATCTGTCTCTGCAAATAGTCATTTTAATATACAAATATGATGAAACACATATGATTGGTTTTAAAGTCTACTTTGTATAGATAAATAATAATGAAAGAAAATGCTCATGTTTTGTTCATATTCATGTCATTCAAAATCGTAATGGTATAGAGAGTTTGAGGCCGTTTCTTACACGAGCAATCATTAAATTTACTATGGAATTATAGTTCATTTTTTAAAATTAATAAATTGTTTTTATTAAATTATTTTACAAAATTTTTTGTTTTAATTGTATAAAATATTCTGAATATTTAAAACATTTAATTCTGAAATATTTGTAGGTCTTAAAATTCCACTGACCAAAATGTCAAAGTGTCCACACGGATAATTACATAATTGAATAAAAAAAGCGCTTTATGATTTGAAGAATGAATAGAATAAAGTTATTCTATAAATACGAATTTCAAGGTCTCCATTCGTTTGCACAATGGTTTTTTAAAGCAAAAAAGAACAACAAAAAAACCCCCAAGAAAAACCGTTGTAATAGTTGTTGACATTAAATTGAAGCTGAACCATGAGTTCAATTAGATATATTTTTATATTTAACTCTGTTTAAAACTCAGATAGAAATCCTGATTGAACTACTCATTTATATGCTGCCAATTTTATTACCAGGAACACATGACGTAAATGTCATTATTAGCTCTTAGGATTTTCATATTTTATTAGAATTCACGGTATTAAAGACTAACTTTTATGCTTTACCACAGTATTAAAGGCTAACTTTTATGCTTAAGCACCGTAGTAAAGATTACTTTTTATGCTTAACCACAATATTAAAGACTAACTTCGATGCTTAAACACAGTATTAAAGACTAACTTTTATACTTAACCACAATATTAAAGATTAACTTTTATGCTTAAACACAGTATTAAAAACTAGTTTATTTGTATAAGCAGTATTACAGTCTATGACTTATTGGTGTACGCATTATATCATATAAACGTATACTCATGGTTATAGCATATTTCATTTGTATATAAAAAATTGCTCAATATATCATTTTTATACACAGTGTTGTAGACTATTTTATTAATACACACAGTATTTTAGAATACCTTGTACAGTGTTATGTGGTATCTTTTGTTGTAATATATTGTATTATAAACTACCAATTGTAGGTATAGACATTACTATAGATTATATTATAGTGGTATAGATATTATTATCGACGATATTTTAATTGTGTATACAGTATTATAGATTGTACAATATTGTAAAGACAGTATTATAGATTGCAATTTATTGGCATACACAGTGTTATAGATTGTAACTTATTGGTACAAACAATATTATAGATTGTTTTTTATTGGTAAACGTAGTATTAAAGATTGTATTTTATTTGTATAGACAGTACTATAAATTATAATTTATTGCTATAGGCAGTATTAGAGATTCTAATTTATTGGTATACACACTAATTTAGACTATCATTTTGGCAAATGCATTAACGTTTTCATATACACAAACGTCAGGACCTGTTTGAATCTTTCCTCCGTGACAACGTTGAAGGTATTAGTCATAGACTTAACAAAAATATGTCAGTTGATTCATTGTCACTTTAAACATTGATACAGAATACACGCGGTACATCGTTAAAACAGTTGAACCTTTCTCCATGAATTTGGTTCATACAGCTATGATGAAGAGCACCTCAAAGTTATGTGAACTAGATCCGAATTCTGCATCAATGCTGCTTGAGTGCTAAGATTAATTATTGCCTTTACTAACCGATATTATCAATACTTTATTATTATTGGGAGAATTCCAATCATTGGGAGAATTCCCATCAATGGGAGAATTCCCATCATTGGGAGAATCCCCATCAATTGGAGAATTCCCATCATTGGGAGAATTCCCATCAATGAGAGAATTCCCATCATTGGGAGAATTCCCATCAATGGGAGAATTCCCATCCTCGGGGGGCATTTCCATCATTTGGGATATTCATCTTTGGGGGAATTCCCATCTTTGGGGAAATTCAATTGATGTGGGGAATTCCTATCATTGGTGGAATTCCCATCATTATTCAATAATGCTGTTGTAAAGCCTCTGTTTTAGAAAACAGATCGACAGTGGATACGAATGATTTAAAGAATTACAACCCTCTTTCTTACCTCTCATTATTTCAAAAACAATCTTTTAAAAAATTGTTCTATCAAAAATTATATCACATCGAAATTCAAATTATCTTTTAAGCCTTCCTGTACATTGCAGTCATCACCCTCCTTGATTGACTGCAGCATTGGACACAATAGCATGATATATTACGTCTAGAGTATGTATCAAGAATTGATGATACAGCTTTATTACGGTCTAAGTCCCACTTAGTGAACAGGACACAAATTGTGTCCGTAAATGGAATACATTTTAGCCCAGTAGATCTATATTTTGTTGTTCCACAAGCTTAATTTCTAGGCTCCGTTCTCCTCTATTATATGCACTTAGCCGCTTTTAAATGCAATTTCCGATGTGAAGTCATTAAGCAACGACTTTCTCCCATCCTTTTCTCCAATAATAAATATCTGCAATACAAACAATACATTTGCACAGTCTTGAAGCCTAGTACTGAAGCCAAGGTGTCAATCTCGACAGTACACTCTGATTGCACCATCATGTAAAGACCAAATGCTAATGGAGCATGTCTAGAGCATCAGCTCAATTAGCACTTTGTTTCTGACTGATGATGCCAGTACAATACTCGTGTCTTCCTTAGTACTTAAAATACTGAACTGTTTTAATTGATTTATATCTTGCTCGTCGCAGGATCTACTACAAAAACTTTGAAAAGTTAAAAATACGGCTGCTCCATCATACTTTGAGTACGAACAACTGAGCATACCTCAGCACTACACTGTAGCATTTTCTGGCTACCGGTTCGATTAAGAATCAAACACAAAATATGTTCACTATGGTAGCGTTAGCTAAATAGCTCCAGTCCATTTTACCTCCATGACCTCACTCATCTGTGTATCCCATCTAGAAACTTACGCTCTTCTTCCCACACTCGCATTCGTATTGTCCTCATTGTCAAAACGAGTCAAACGGAATTTATTGTACATCACAGGCACAAGAATGCTCTTAAAACTCACCTATTTCGACTACAGGAACAGACCTAGAGACTTCATAACGTTTATTTCCTTAATTATTGTCAGCATGTTTTTGTTTCGTAATTTCATGTGATTTGTTTTTGTAATCTTTTCATTGTATGCTTTTATGTGTTATCTTAAATTGTAAAGTACTTGCAGCTTTTAAAGATTAGATGCTGTACCAAATCTACATTATTATTATTATTATTATTATTATTATTATTATTATTATTATTATTATTATTATTATTATTATTATTATTATTATTATTGAGATTCATAATATTACCTACTATCTTGCACTGTGTATATAACTGATTGATATCTACGGTATTATATACAATCTTTCATTGATATGCACAGTATTATATACCATATTTCATATCCAAAAGATTATATACCATATTTCATATCCACAGCATTATATACCATATTTCATATTTACATTATTACATGCTCTATTTCATATCATTTTTCAGTTGTATATACATTGTTATAGACTAGTATATTGATATACAGGGTACGATAGACGGTATTTTACTTTCGACTCCGTACCGTAAAATATCTTATTAGTATATATAATCTCATAGACTATCATTTCTTAGTAGTTTTGACTGTCTTTTGTTCGTGTATACTTTATTGGAGACTAACACAGTATTGCAGTTTTTTTATTTGAATAAACATTAGAGACCACCTATGTTTTGTAGACTATTTTATTGGTATAAACATATTCTAGACATTTTTATTGGTATACGCATGTTGTAGAATATATTATTGGTATGCACATATTGTAGACCCTCTCATTAGTATGCACATATTGCAGAATCTCTCATTAGTATACACATATTATAGACTCTCTCTCATTAGTATACACATATTGTAGACTCTCTTATTGGTATACACATATTGTAGATTCTCTTATTGGTATACATGTGTTGCAGACATTCCTGTTGGTATACACATTTTTATCGATTACATTAGCATTGTACACTATCTTTTTGACATAAATGTATTGTGTATTAATTTATTGGTATACACATATAGCTTATCTTATTGGTATGCACATATTATAGATAATTTTATTGGTATACACATATTGTAGATAATATTATTAGTATACACATATTGTAGATAATCTTATTGGTATACGCATATTATAGATAATCTTATTGGTATACACATGTTATAGATAATCTTATTGGTATACACATATTAGAGATAATCTTATTGGTATGCATATATTGTAGATAATCTTATTGGTGTGCACATATTGTAGATTATCTTATTGATATACGCATATTATAGATAATCTTATTGGTATACACATATTATAGATAATCTTATTGGTATACACATATTATAGATAATCTTATTGGTATGCATATATTGTAGATAATCTTATTGGTGTGCGCATATTGTAGATAATCTTATTGGTATGCACATATTATATATATTCTTATTGGTATACACATATTGTAGATAATCCTATTGGTATGCACATATTGTAGATAATCATATTGGTATGCACATATTTTAGATAATCTTATTGGTATGCACATATTGTAGATAATCTTATTGGTATGCACATATTGTAGATAATCTTATTGGTATGCACCTATTGTAGATAATCTTATTGGTATGCACATATTATAGATAATCTTATTGGTATACACATATCATAGATAATCTTATTATTTTGCACATATAGTAGATAATCTTATTGGTATGCACATATTGGTATACACATATTGTAGATAATCTTATTGGTATGCACCTATTGTAGATAATCTTATTGGTATGCACATATTGTAGATAACCTTTTTGGTATGCATATATTGTAGATAATCTTATTGTGTGCACATATTGTAGATAATCTTATTGGTGTGCACATATTGTAGATAATCTTTTTGGTTTGCACATATTATGTTCTTATTGGTATGCACATATTAGAGATATTCTTATTGGTATACACATATTGTAGATAATCCTATTGGTTTGCGCATAGTATAGATATTTTTATTGGTATACACATATTGTAGATAATCTTATTGGTGTACACATATTGTAGATAATTTTATTGGTTTGCACATATTATATATATTCTTATTGGTATAAACATATTGTAGATAATCTTATTGGTATACACATATTGTAGATAATCTTATTGGTATGCACATATAGATTATCTTATTAGTATTCACTGTTAATAACTATTATATTGGTGTACACATATTATAAATTAGTATTATCAGTATACACAGATTTATAGATTATTTTATTGATATATACAGTATCATAACCTTTCTCAGTAATGTGCACATAGTATAGATTATCCTATTGGTATACATATATGATAGATTATGTCATTTGTATACACATATTATTGATTATCTCCTTGTTATACACATTTTATAGATTATCCTATTAAAATACAGAGTATTATAGATTATCTCATTGATACATGCATATTATAGATTATCTCATTTGTACATATACAGATTATCGTATTCGTATACACAGTATTATAGATTATTTCTTTGGCATACACAGTATTATAGATTATCTTATTAGTACATACAGTAGTAAAGGTCATTTGATTGATATGCATAGATCATAACCTATCTCATTGGTAGACACATATTGTAAGTTATGTTATTGGCATACACATATCATAGTCTATCTCATTGGTAGACACATACTGTAGGTTATGTTATTGGTATACACATATCATAGCCTATCTCATTGGTAGACACATATTGTAGGTTATGTTATTGGTATACACATATCATAGAGTATCTCATTGGCAGACACATATATAGAGGATCTCAAATGGGTAGTGATTTAATATTGAATTTATGAAACAAGTTTAATAATGTCCAGCTTTTGTGAGCCTTGGCGAAGAAAAGCTAAACATTATTCAACGAGTTTCATAAATTTAATATTAAAAGGGACGAACATGAGAAACTGAAATTAGCGCATACTTCGCATATAATTATATATATATATATATATATATATATATATATATATATATATATATATATATATATATATATATATATATATATATGTTTCATTTTATGAAAATTTGTACCTTTCTTTCTTACTCGTTACGAAGAAAGTTATGAAAAACCACTCATCTCTCCCGATCCGTCTTAAATAAACTAACGCGCTTTCCTCTCCCTGAACAATTTGTGAATGTGACGTCATTTGAGACACTGCACACACCGGCAATGTTGATAATGCAGTCAAGCATTCTATGAGTTGGCTGTACTTGAATGTTTAAATTATGTCGACTCTCAGTGATGACAGTGATGTGGATGACAATCCAGAAGTAGAATATTTCAATAACATCCAACCTTATATGTATAAACCGGAGACAAATTCGTGTGACAAAGATGTACAGGAATCGTCACGTTTGACAATGACAATGATTTGGAGTATCGTCGGCCTGGTGTAGAAGAAGCACAGTTGCTCTAAAACGCAAATTAGTAAGTAATCTTAGTCTGAACAAATCTGCAAATATTATTTATAAACTATCTTTAATTTTAAATACCAAACTGAATAGCAGTACAAAATCTAGTTCAATAAACCGGATAGGGAGAGGGCTAAAAAATTTTACCGATCACAATTTTTTTTCTTCCAAAATTCATTTTTTTGTTACTTTAATTCTTCTTCTTTTCTTTCATTTTATGTCAAATCAAGACAATTTAATATTACAGATCAGTTTTTCTTGTCGATTTTTTTTTGGGGGGAGGGTGAAAAAATTGGTTTTCACTTTCTATAGCCTGGAATAATCCAACCGTTATTGATATGGACTTTTACATGTCATAACTGGATGAATGCTCCTTAAGGAAATGGACATTTAAAATATCAAACATGCAACAGTTTTCAAAAATAATTTTAGCCTTTTTTTCCACACAGGTGCTTGTCTAGTCAATGTGTTCCAATGTCCAACCAAAAAAGGAGTATTTCTTGCCAATCTCAGTGGCTCTTGGAAGATAAAATGTGTGTGTAAGAGAGAGAGAGAGAGAGAGAGAGAGAGAGAGAGAGAGAGAGAGAGAGAGAGAGAGAGAGAGAGAGAGAGAACACGTTACTCCCCCACAAAAAATTCAATGTATCCATTATACAGTGATTGAATTGGTGTGAAATTATGTGTAATATCTAAACTATTCAGTAAAATATTTATCTTTTCAGAGTCTACCGACACATAGCATATAGACGATTTTTCCGCTGGGTGTGGAAGATACTTGATATAAGAAATATAACAATATTGCCATTATGTGTAGTGATCACGATTCGCAAGACCATCTCATCTGAAACCTGCACAGGATTCGTGTATTCTTGCTTCTAACTGACGAATCTGAAAACTTATGACAGTTCTAGAAATGTGTGTGAATACATTTGTATAATGGCAAAATAAAATATCAGAAATTACTGAGGTTTTAAACTTTATTGGCTGAAATTACACAATCAGGTATTGAAACGTTGAAGAGCCTACAGCTGATAGTGGATGGTTCATTTCGTGGAACCTAGCTTCATGCGCTGTGCCATATGTGCTGTATAATTCTCGCCGTATTACAACCTCCTCCATCAGTTTTTGGACTCTTACATATATGTGATCAAATTGCTTGTGTGTAAAGTTTAAAATTCTTTTTATTTCATTTTTGTTTCATTGTATTTAATTGGAATGAATATTTATCTCGGATTAGCGATTCTATTTTTAGTAGTGAGATATATTTTTTATCACAATGTTTGTTTATTCAATACGAAGATGCATTACATGAGAATTATCATTGAGTCCGTTTTACCCTAGTAAAAATGTCAACATGAAGTTAAAATGATTGGTTAATATCTTTGCGTGATCACTGTTTGTAAACAACTATTTTATGAATGGTTTTTAAGTTGGTTCGTATTGGTGGACGTGACAAAAAGAGACCACATGACCAATCTCACGAGACTTCAAATAAGGCACTGGGGCTCTAAATACGCAATCCTAATATTTTTCAGACAAAGTCTTTCAAAACCTTGAAGGAACAAGGTGTAATTTTTGATTTGTTGGCAGATTGTTTGTTCTTCGTCTGATTTTTATAAGTTATTTCCCTGGAAACTCAACAAGTCGACTTTTCTATAAAAAAATCTGAAAGATATTCATGGTGGTTTATTCTGGAATTATTTGGAAACAAACAGAGATTCAATGGAGAAATTATTGTTATTCATACATTGGACTACATCTGACATCATCGCCTTCCATTTTTGTACGTCGTCGGGACTCAAACCTGGATTCTTAAACGACAATTTAGTGATAGGACTTGTGTTTTCATTTTTAGGATCATATTTTGGATTATATTCACAGACTGTAAGTTCTATTTACAAATGTTTACATTGTTGTCTAGGTAAATAAATTATTTTGTAAAAATATACAAACCTTGATGGCTTTCACTCTTTTCTTTTCTATTAAGTACGAGCCCTTGTCACGTAACAGTACATACTCTAAAAATATGAGTTTTATTAGAATCAAATAGCAGGTGACAGCTTCTGTATGTCTTTGAGCAGTAGTCTTCCACAGACAATTTTTCTACCTCCTCATGCTCCTTGCTGCCTATAAAAGAAAGGGAAACTGCACACTGTCAGTAATTTATTGCATATTGTATGCTGAGAGATATCTCTATATATGTATAGAGAGAATGTTAAAGTATATTATGTGTGTGTGTGATCTATGCTGCAAAATAAAATGTATTTCAGTATCTTTAAAAGTTTGGTTTACTGCATCCAAGGAAGTTATAAAATCATTGCCAATTTTAATAAATGACGGTTCAATATAATTTAATAAATCATTAAATGGCTTTTATTAAGAACATGTAACACAATAAAGAAAAATTACATCAGTGTATGCATTGAGTTATCAAATACCCATCATATCAATGAGAGATGGATAGGCTACTCATATATTCTAAACTGTAATGTATTTGTATCATTTAATATCTAACATTATCAAGACATTGTACAACAAATTAGTTAGCTTGACTTGATCCAGTTTTTGTATTACATCGACATTTAAACACTTGGAAAACAAGTCTCCTTGAAAAAGAAATACTTATTACCCAAAGCTTTCTCTTCTTCTGTATAGCTCTGCTCCCTGGCCTATGTCGACTACGACTCACCGGCGTGCTTCCCGTCTTCTGTCTTGTTGTCAGAGTAGAAGAAAAAAAGAGTCGGCAATGCATCATGCTTAAAACGCTAACTTTTTGGCTCAAACCCAATAGTTTTCACTAGTCTAGGGTCTTTTTAAAACTTTCATGTTCGAAATGTCTCGGTCATAAATCCGTTCTCTCTTTAATTTGGACTCTCATACAAATCACCATTCAGGGTCCTTTAGAAATGTGGAGAAAAAAAAAACTAATATTTGTCCAGAACTGCTATTATTCACACAATTCAGAGCTGCGCATTGAAATATCATTTCTACTTGTCACTGAATATGAATATGCCTGTTGTACTGGAATCATCTCAAATGACGTCATATCCTCCTTGTATGAAAGGGAGATAAAAACTTGGGGATAGGATCTTTCCATTTGATCTCGGAATTTTGTACCGTATTTATTATTTGTGCAAATACAATAGATGCAAAGAAAAAATATTCAGGACAGATTATATACATAAACTACTACATATCCTTCTATTTATAATAAAATTGTGCAGGTCAGAGTTTTAGTCCCCTTTAAATAGTTACCCATTTGAGATTTTGTTTATTACACAGTTTTTATTTCAGTGGAAATTGTTTAGATAGATAGAAGAACGAATAATTCCGTTCATTCTGACAGACGGTGTACCTTTCATTTGTTGTGAATAAAAATAGACCATGAACTGGCAGCAGTAGATTGCATTATTTTACACACTATAAATCAAAGAAAAAGCCTCCATCCGAATAAACAGAACATTTTATAACCACAAAATCATTTTTCAAAACTGTTTGATCAATGCTGTGTGATGCTGCCACATTGTATGATGCGGTACACAGTACAAGGCTGACAATAGTGTACACATGTATCCCAAATGAACTAAACGTTACAGTATTGCGATTTTCATGTGAAATAGGATTACCGGATACAAAAATTTCCACATTTACTACAATGCATTTGTAATCTGATATTTGCAGTGTTTGATTTGGAAATTAGACCGTACAGAAGACGTCAACACATTTATTTTCGTGTCGGATTTACATCCCATATATGCTACGTAAGGATGCCGTGGTTGCATAAAGATCTGTCACTTAGGAAACCCATTTATGTACAGATTATTCTCCGAACAGGGGTCAGTTTGTTTACTTCTTGAAGTTAACATTTTAATGACACTTGTATATACGGTGGATTCTATATTTATGTTACTGATATATTCATCTCCACCCCCACCCACGCTATCCGTTAGATTTAATCTTTATTGTCGTTCTTGTCTTATGGTTTTATGCCATTTTTCTTATGATGATATTGTTAAACATGACATATTGAACACCGGTCGTGAAAACATATGCATGTTGATACAGCATATATAATATTTCCTCAATTTCCATTTGCGAGTCGAGTTAAAAAATGGCTGCCAAAAATGTTTAATCAAAACAAAACATTCCAGAAGGCGGAGTTAAAACATTTTCTCACCATCCCAGCCAATCAGTAAAAACAATACTGCACAATAAGTTCATGGGCTTATTTGGACCAATCAGAATCACATAAAGTGATATTTTGACGTGTGGTAACATAAAAAATATGAAACTGCACATCCTATAGGAAAACCATACCTACTATCTGATAATATAGATTATCTTACTGGTATAATCATAGAGTACCTCATTGGTAGGTACATATTGTAGGTTATGCTATTGGTATAAACATATCATAGAGTGTCTCATTGGTAGACACATATCATAGAGTATCTCATTGGTAGACACATATCATAGTGTATTTCATTGGTAGACACATATCATAGAGTATCTCATTGGTAGACACATATTTGTTTGGTAGACACATATAGAGTATCTCATTGGTAGGTACATAATTTAGGTTATACTATTGATATAAATATATCATAGAGTATCTCATTGGTAGACACATGTCATAGAGTATATCATTGGTAGACACATATCATAGAGTATCTCATTGGTAGGTACATATTGTAGGTTATGCTATTGGTAAAAAGATATCATAGAGTATCTCATTGGTAGATACATATCATAGAGTATCTCACTGATAGACACATCGTAGAATATCTCATTGGTAGACACATATAGAGTGTCTCATTGGTAGACACATATCATAGAGCATCTCATTGGTAGACACATATTGTAGAGTATCTCATTAGTAGACACATATCATAGAGTATCTCACTGGTAGACACATCATAGAATATCTCATTGGTAGACACATATCATAGAGTATATCATTGGTAGACACATATAGAGTATCTCATTGGTAGACTCATCATAGAATATCTCATTGGTAGACACATATCATAGAGTATCTCATTGGTAGACACATATCATAGAGTATCTCATTGGTAGACTCATATCATAGAGTATCTCATTGGTAGAAACATCATAGAATATCTCATTGGTAGACACATATCATAGAGTATCTCACTGGTTATCACATATTGTAGGTTATCTTACTGGCACACAGTATAATAGATTATCTCATTGGTATACACAATGTTGTATATTCTTTCTTTGGCATACTCATAGATTATCTTTTGCAGAACCAATGAGTGTTCTGCTAGTGGTGCATTATAATATAGCATTTTATAATTGCCAGACTTTTACAACCGTTGCCGGTAAAAACTAAATTATATGTTAAAAATAATATACATATTATTTTTGTATTAGAGACTTGAAATATTCAAAGAAATGCATTAAGAACACGACATATACAACGAATTGTACAAGGGACTTGACAGATACAAAAAATGTATTAATGGACATCACAGATACAAAGAATATTATTAGAGATTTCAAAGATACAAATAATTGTATTAGGGATTTCACAGATACAAAGAGTAAAACGCACTTCATGATCGAGACCATGTTGAGTTTCTATCACAAGAGAATAAGCATTTCTTTAAATTATTGAAGATAACGACGCCATTATCCCAGTCTTTTGTTGGAATAATTCGACAAAGATGAAAAGAAAACAAATTCTTGATATTAAACTGCTTGGATAAGAATGCCATTTTCTGAATCTTTATTTGGAGTCTTTGGACACGGAGAACCACTCATCAATGTAATTGACATTTCGTTATGGAAGTGACAGATGTGGTTGTTTGCCACTGTACAATGTTATTTGTGAATGAAGTGTTTGAATTACAAGAAAATGTCATCCGTCATAGCTTCTTATCTAAAATGGGTCTTAAGCTTGCTGTTAAAGTTATATAACTGTTAATGGAATGTGTAACTAAGGTTTGGATGAAACATTTATAATTTCTCATCATTCTACTTTAGCCATAAACAAAGCAAACATATCAGAATGATGAATGTAGCAATGATGGTGCAAAACCAAACATTTTGAGATTGTTGTACATCATTTAGTCTTTCGTGACACCATACAATAGCAGTGAGAGCAACACAACTTAACTTTCAGCAATATGGCTGTGAATATAAACTGTTCTTCCTTCTTGTCAATAAGGCTATGGCACTGAGATCCGATTCCAAGACTGTTTGTTTTTAATAAGGCTGTGGCACTGCGATCAGACACCAAGGCTGTTTATTGTTAATAACACTATGGAACTGAGATCCAATTCCAAGGCTGTTTGTTGTTATTAAGACTGGCACTACGATCAGAATCTAAGGCTGTTTATTGTTATTAACACTATGGAACTGAGATCCAATTCCAAGGCTGTTTGTTGTTATTAAGACTGGCACTACCATCAGAATCTAAGGCTGTTTATTGTTATTAACACTTTGACATTGCTTGTTATTAATAAGACTGTGGCACTGAGATCATATTCTAAGGTTGTTTGTTGTTAATAATATTAGCTTAGCCTTTAATAAAATAATCAAACTGACACATATATCGCACGCTTATCATATTTGTAATAATTTAACATGTCTTTTCACAATAGTAAGCTACGTCCCATATTTACGCCTTTGTTTTCAATCAATGATATAATAACGTACATCTCGTATTGGTTTGGATTTGTATGTATGTGAATTGTATATCCATTTGTTCCAAGTAATATAGTTCCATTGATATCGTTTGTGATTATAAGGTCCTTCTAAAAATGTAATCTAAATACTTAATTTCTAGTTAAACCAATCAGTTTATATTTTTGACATCCTTCAAACAATCAGTTGCTCCTTGAGACCTTCATCAGCCAATCAGTTTGTATATCTGACCGGCTTCAACCAATCAGCTGCTTACTGAGACATTCATCAACCAATCGTATTCTATTTTACACCGGCTTCAACCAATCAGCTGCTGCTTGAGACATGTTCATTGAAAAGCATCACCAGAGTCTAAAATGACTACATTTGAAATCATAACATGTATATTTCACCATGTCAAGAAATGTAACTTTAAATTGCCCTTATCTGATAAGTTATTGAACATTGCCCCAGCTCAAAATAATTTTAATGTAGTCCTGGCTGTTGCACTTAACAAGAAATGAAGTAAATTCTACAAAGCAGTGAAACATGGAGGAACATTTCGTGTTGTAATATTATAAAATAAGATAAATTCCATAAAATTGAGCAATACCATAGAATTGCAATATGTAACCGTATTATCGAGAATGTCATGCACCATTGGCTATTTGATAAAGCAGCTCTAATAAGCGATCTTCATATGCAAGAGGTAACTAGTATAGCTACCTCTTTTCTCCTTTTGATACTTTTTAAAATCAGTCAAAATGCATCTGAGAAATAACAAAATATTGATTTCTTTGTTCACCAAAGCAAGATCATGATGCTCCAATGGAATGCTTATTTTTTATTCAAAGCAAAATCATGCTGATCTAATGAACTTCTTTTCATTTTTGACACCTAATCTGAATATGATTTTAAATGCTAAATTCTAAATCATTGTTATATTCATAACTATCATGACAAAATAATTAAAATCTTCATGCATCAATGGTTCCATTCAAATCCGCACAAAACAATGTCTTAATTTAAAATCGGCATATAACGCTGTCTTATGTCGAACCATGTTTTGCACAATGATCAGGCTTCAAGCATTAACGTTTTTAGCATCATTTTGTCCACACGAATTGTTATTAAAAAATGTGATCCGTTGCTTTTCGATATTCCGATAAGAATATTTTACCTGTTCAACTCTATTACAGAGGTACGCGTCTTGAGGGAAAAAAACGATTAATAAAATAAAGGAATACAATTCCTTGAGTAGTAATTCTAATCCACATCTCAACAATAATCATGTTTACCAACGTTTAAGAAAACGGGCATGGACGAATATTGGTTGCAAACAGACATTAAGTGCAAGGTACAAATATTGGTGAAGTGTATGTCAGCAAACTGGACTGATAGTTTGCATATGCCACACCCAAACATTTATTTAATGCAGAAATAATCAATTATGTATTTACAATCATCTCACACAAAACACTCTCCATCATTGAACTCGTTAGTTTATCCACGATATGATCTGAAATCTGTGCATATTATCTCTTTGCAGTGTTTATACAGCTGCAGTCGGCTAAGAGGAGATAGAGTCCGCCTTGGATTCGTTAGGTCGCCTTGGGGATTCACACCATCCTTTCAAAAATGGTACTAGTAAGCTGCCTCTCTTGGCGCTCAGCAATAAGAGACTAGTGTTATGACTGGTTGATCGAGTGTTAGGATAACTAGACTAGGTGGGATATAATGTCACATGTCTACGGCATGATGCCTCAGTACTAGACAAAATATAAAACTGTCTCACTGCAGACACTGTAGCGATATGTCTAAAACTGTTCAATCAACGTCAAAAATAAAAAACGCATGCACACTCACACATATACACACACAAACACACACACACACACTTAACTTAATACCGTATGGAGAAAAAAACTGATACTTGTTTATAGGTTTACATGTGAAATATTTATTCCACTATTCCACGCTGTTTTTCAATCGCGTGTGCCTATATAACTTGGACATGCAACAAGAAGTACGAGTATTTAGGGAACTAGAGAGACGAATAGAAACTAAATTACTTTCCAGGATGTATATATATATATATATATATATATATATATATATATATATATATATATATATATATATATATATATATATATATATATATATATATATATTACAAACTGAAGAAAATTGTCTTTATTGCAGCACAGATCTTTGGATCCAACCCTTCTCCACAATCCCTGAATGGCATTTATCAGCTATAAACATAGGATTGAAAACGACGTGATGGCCTAGGTATCCATGAAGAGAAACTTTGGAACATGATACAGAGAGAGAGAGAGAGAGAGAGAGAGAGAGAGAGAGAGAGAGAGACGGACAGCACAACACCTTAACAATAGCCCTTTAATGGACGCATGTGTTAGATAAGCCTTTATACTGACGCCAAAGCTTTAAAAATGGTTGTAATGTATCAGATTGCTTTCTATCCATGGCTTACAGATAGTTAGAAGTAGGAGACAATCATCTTTAAATCACAGCGTAATATATTTCATGCATTATTGTTGAACTTTGATGGAAAATAAACAGTTAAAGAAGCTGGCCACCATTTCTCAGATGCCGGAAATTATAAGAACAAATAGCAAAATGTACTATAGATCAATTGGAAATAATGTTCATGTTATATTAGAGAATAATGCTAATTATGTAATAAGCTATAATGTTAATTGTACATTAGGAACCAATTATTATCATAATTTAGACAATACTGCTGATTTTCTAAGTCATTGACTATATTATTGGTTTCAAAAATGTCACCAATTAAAACAATTCCCTAAGCTAACAAGCTAACTGATATTAATTTTCAAAACTTTCCATTGAAACAAAGCTAAATTGCACTAATTCAAATTGAGTTGTAGCCGTTTTGAGCATTATTTGTTAATATGATTAAATGATCTCAGATTTGTTGACGCAAAAATTATGAGATCGTTTGCGACCGCTGGATTACGTGTTATAATATCCTCCAGCTATATTATAAATTGGATTTCGTTTTATATGGCGTTATATTGATTGTTACTGGGTTTTTTTCAGATATTTTAGCTGACACATAAATTGTATATTTACATTTATCAACTGACTTGTCAAATAGGTCAATTATATTTCTATAATAATACCCTATGCCAAAATGAACAGTCTCACACACGCAATATATTGAAGAGATTCCTTTCGCAAAGCGGAAGAAAGAAATGTACAAATGTACTGGTCAGTACATTTTACGATGGTCACATACATTAAATACAGGTAAATTTTTAGCACAGTAATTTATCTGAATTTCTGACTGATATTCATATCATAGTACTACTGCATGTGTTTTGGCAGACTGTAAAGATATTGCAATAACAGTAAATCATCAGCAGATAGTCATTACACTTGAAGACCAGTCAAATCGTTTTCTGTCAGATTAGAGGTTAGCATGAGTAGCTTGACTGAATGTATTACTGCCATTCCGGATATTACCCAAATATATATTGGATCCCTGATTATCTTTGCGAATCTTTTCTGCCTTCAAACGTGATCAAAACGAGTTGCTATAATCATCGTGAGATTATTCATCGAAGAACCAACTCAACAAGAAGTAATTACTGTAATGTGGGGAAGTAATGGTTTGGTCCCTTGTGATTTGTGTGATATTCAATGCTAAAGCCAGACATAGGCTTTTGCTGAAAGCAATGCGTCATCAAGGTGGTTTTACAATTCTGCTAATCGACTACATTTTGAGTTGTGATTTGTTGTTTCCTGTCGGAAATACATATGCATCAGATTAATGTGATATCAGTCACGTATCCTACATCAACATTACTAAATGAGTGCTTACACGTATGCTAAATCAACGTTACTGAGTGCTTATTTCTTCTCTGTCATAGTAATACTATTAGCTTTAATATCGCTTCTCGTGTAACATTTATTATGATTATTCATTTTTTTTAAAAAAGTTTGTTTTGTTTTAATCAGTAGTTAAAATATTTCTTGGCTGACCGCAGTTAAAATAAAGTCACTATCAAATAACTGTTATGGTATCATGTTGACGCTTAGTTTGGTCAATACACATAATGACGGCATAATGACGTTATCGAAAGCAGAACGTTTAATGATTGGGTCATTGTATATAGGTCAGAGTCATTTCATTATAGTATGTTTTTATTAAGAACACATTATTTCATCACTGCAATTTTCGCGTGAGACACTGGATATTAATGTGTGTGTCTATGTGTATTAGTAGATAATTTTATATGTAAAAATATTTTGCTTTGTTTCTTTTCTAAAGAAATATATGGGCTCTACATAAGTTCAGTGATTCTCGTATTGAATAAGGTAAAGATATTGCAATCACAGTATATCGTCAGCAGATAGTCTGTACACTTGAAGACCAAACAAATCGAATGCAGCAAATGAAACTTTAATAAGGGACTGGCACTCTGACCCCATATGGAAATTAAACATTGGAATGAGAGTATAGGCATAGAGCGAATTTAAAATAAGAGTGCCAGCCTGGGGTAAAAACCGAAAATGCTTTGAATGCTTTATTACTAAGTATGTTACGTTTTTTGCAGAAAATTAGTTTACAAAATGTATTAACTCAAATTCTGCTAGACTGATTAAAACGTATACCAGCCTTAATGAGATTCCGTTGTTTTGTCTGCACAAAACTGGCATATTTTTGATTTAACATTTTCTCGAATCCATTTCTCTAGTGTAACATTGTCAATAATCTGTGTAACCTTTGCAGGAGAAGATGTTCGTCCAATAGTGATATCATTTTATTCCGCAGCCATAAACTCTGCATTTGATTTCAAGCAATGTCGATAGTTTAGCAATAATATCAGTATAGTATTTAAAGATTAATTGTAAACAAATAAACTGCATTTTCAGAGTGATTTTGCTTTTTCCAAAATCAGTTTAATCGTTAAAATAGCCTTGACTTGATCAGGATTTAAGACACACCGTTCACAGTATTACTTTCCACAACCCAGTTAAGATTTCTTGGACTTGACGACTGGTCATTTCCAGTTTTATGAAAGTAAACTCTGGATTTCATATCACATATTAAATGTACCTTGAAAAGAACAACGGTTGCTGTTGGCAATAGTCATCTTATGGAACATAGTAGCAATAGTAGTAGTATCATCATCATAATCATCTTCATCCTCCTCCTCCTCATTATTATTATTATTATTATTATTATTATTATTAGTAGTAGTAGTAGTAGTAGTAGTAGTAGTAGTAGTAGTAGAGAGATATGTTATTATTATTATTATTATTATTATTATTATTATTATTAGCAGTAGTAGTAGTAGTAGTAGTAGTAGTAGTAGTAGTAGTAGTAGTAGTATATAACGTTTTATCAATTATAAAATATGCATTTCTCTATAAATGTGCGTGCATGTTTGAAACAGTGGAGGGAGAGACAGGGACATAGTGAGAGAAAGAGAGACAGAGAGATATGTGGGCATAGTGAATGTAGAAGGCAGAAAACAAGTTGTGTTTTGTTGTCAGATTATTGCTGTCCATGTAAAGTATCATCAGTTTAATGCGGTTGTAATGATAAGTTTATGTGCAATGCTAGACGAGTTTATCTTTTTTTTTTAAATCCTATATGAAGCTCAACAATAACGGTATTTTATAAATTGTAGCAATCCTAAATTTGTCAATGCCCTCTCGTAGTCAGTTGAACCTTGATAGAATACAGCTGGCATATTTTTCGCTTCAAAGCATTTATAACTAATGCTATTTCTGGACAAGTTGTCGATTAAAGGCACTAGGCATTGCCACAAAATTACAATGTTACAATCCCTTTCCTGGGGCGACCACCACGTCAAATTAATTGAGTCTATAGAGACATTTATATAAATTCAAATTTGAGTACGGGCATTATACCCTGTACGCTAAATTTTATTGGATGTTAATAATTTTTTGAAAACGTGTGTGTTTGTTTGTGTGATTTAGATTTTTAACGTATATTTAAAAGTGTTCAGTCATATCGCTACGTCCAAGCCCATTGGGATCATCATGCCGCAGTCACGTAGCATGGTGTCCCACATACATGTAGCATGGTGTCCAACCCAGCCACATTAACCTCACACCAGGCCCATCAATCCTCAAAAGAAGTTTTTAATGTTGAGCGACGAGCGAGACAGTTCTTAGTAATGTTTTTCAAGTTTTTGATATGACTCGGCCTGGGTTCGAATCTGCGACCTCTCGCATCCGAGGAGGACGGTCTAGCTACTTAGAACAAATATGCTGCTTCCTCGAAATCTAACAAATGAAACATATGCTATCTTTATTAAAATGGTGAAACGGATATACAATATGACTTTATCGGGAAAGGTGAAATGCATTAACATGGTACGCTTCTAATGTATGGATAATAAATCCATGATACGTTGAATTCCCATAATAGAACAAAACTAGTTTAGCATCTGGCTGTGTTGGTAAGCATTCATTTTGGAACTTGAGTGTTCACATATGACAATAAATGTGTTTTACTGAGAAGAATATATATTTTAGAAAAACATTTTACAAAGAGTTCTTTAACACACAGGAGATGTTCAGCCAGATAGGATATGTATATTAATTGAAGAATGGATGAATGGATGCTAATTTGGGAGAGAGAACCGGGAGCAAACTCGTTTTCAGTTTTAAAACTATTACTGTAACGAATACCACCATATGAATTTGCAATCAAGCTTTCCGAATTCGTTGTCAATCAATACTTTCCTCAACTCGGGATAACGCAGAATACAAATGTTGTTTCCTATTCAGACTCTTTTTTTTGATTCTGTGTCTTCACGAAAAAAAATGATACACGGGAAAGACGTTATCAATAAAGACAATCTCGACAGCAATCATATATCACTTTTTAAAAGTATTCTATAACTAAACCCGCATGGCAGAAACAATTTTGTGATTTTCCAATACTTTAAGTGGCATTTGTCAAAAGCTAATACATATCCTTGAGGACCACGCTGAAAATAGTCTCCCGATGGCAAATCCCTTTTCTAGTAAGTTTTTCAACTGTGAAAAAATACATTATTTACCCTAATAATGTCCTATTTTTAAACCAGTATAAACAGGGAGAGTCATGTATAATACATAGATTTATCGTCAGATAGATAACAGTGCATATTCATATAAACTTACACAAATATATATATATATATATATATATATATATATATATATATATATATATATATATATATATATATATATATAGATATATATATGTCTAGTAAATACATAATTCCCTCAAATAAAATGTAATGTTGGTATGGTGCCAAACTGAAAATACGAATAGAACATTATAAAATAATATTAGTATTTATGCAATTAGATGACAAAGTATATGAAATTCGAAACCATTCTACATGTATATTGGCCTCTAAAGTGCTACACATATACGCATGAATTCAGTTATGCTGTACGTATTTCTTTATGACGACTTGTCGTGTTTTTGTGTGTGTGTGTGTGTGTTGCATGCACCTATATTGATATAGACCCAAGCCAATGATGGCACCGAGGTCCAGTCTGGCCATGGTGTTATATCCAACCCACTTAAGACAATTAAGTATAAAAGAAAAAGCAGGTGTCTTTGGATTTTTTCGATTTGGGATCATTGATCTTGCTGTCGACATAAGTGAATCGTTTATCCCAGGAAAGATTGGAAAGTGAGTTGGGTCCCGGAAAGTATACTATAGAAATAAAAGCAATTCTGTGGTCTGAACATATCATTTTCAAGCGTCAAGTACTCTCTCTCTCCACACACACACACACACACACACACACGCACACACACACACACACACACAAACACACACACACAATCATATATCTATACATACATACACCTCGTTTTTATAAGCAAAATCAGCCTTAATTGAGTTGGTTTTACTAAAGCACTAGTAAACATTATTTAGAATTTTAACAATGACTTTCTAAAGACCACATTTCTATGACAGAAATAGCGTTAAACAAAATAAATGAAGCCGGCTACACACTAGTACAAATATTGAAAGGACTATTAGTGTAATTTAAAGCATTAAACAATATTTTAAATATGGGGTACTTAGGGCATTCTCTACGCATGCCTGCCAATATATTTAGTCGCGTCAACAAACCGTTTGATCTATTAAGGCCTTGTCTTTACGAATGCAACTCTGTTGGTAATTGACTGTGCCTATGTTATGTGTAGTTTTTGTTCAAGACTGTAAATAGTACTCTTCAATTATTAGACAGTTATTGTTGTAAATGTGTATTAATATATATTATATTCTAGTCTATTAACAGTGTAGCTCGCGTGGTATTATATATATATATATATATATATATATATATATATATATATATATATATATATATATATATATATATATATATATATATATATATAACAAATGATATGGCGAATAACAACCCTTTCAAGCGCACTGGATCCACCAAGGGATCACGTATGTCTGGGATTGATTAAGATAGATGCAATAAACTGACGACGAACAGTGCGAAACTAGTAACAAACTAGCCTGAGCACTTTCGACTCTTAATGAGTCTTTTTCAAAGACAAATACAAAACATACAAAACAAACAAATAAACACAAAAACGTTGTGTTTGTAAACCTCTACATGGCTGTCTCCACATGAGTTAAACCAATAAATACAACCGGCCAGTATAGACTTTTTGCGAATACTTAATACTGTTTATAATTCTCTAAAAGTCTACAAGCCAAAGTGACATCTAATACTTTTTTGTACATTGATATAACGCAGATTATATACCGGATATTTGATTCTATACCAGATATTCTTATAGTGATAATAAAGGAATACTAAGAAGATTTAGAAAAAGTTTGAAAAGAAACTGTGTCGGCTACAAAGACTAATTCTACTTGTGCATAGGTTTCTTTTTCTAGACTTCTTGGTTTAGACCGCTTGGTTTCAATGTTCTAAGGCGGCGTATCCAGTATGATTCCTTTGCCTTCCTGGTTTCGGAACTACAGCTGTGGTTGTTAGCAATTGCGGTAAGTGTTATATCACTGAAAGTGTGGCCAGGGGAGGAGAAGTGTTCTGCGACCGGGCTTCTGTACAGCTTCTTTGTCATCCAATCAGATCTATTAAGGCTTATCCTTTTGTGTAGCTTTTCAGTTTCTCCGACGTACTGAAGGCCACAGATCTTACATGTGATGAGATAAATAAGATTCTCTGTTTTGCACGTTTTGTTTTGACCATTATGTTTAGTTTTTCTTTAGTCACTGTGCTAGTGAATGTCCTGGTCTCTATCATATGTTGATAGGTTTTGCATCTTTTATCGCCACAGAGTCCAGATTGACTAGGTTGGTCTTGATTAGCGGTTGGCGTTAGCTTTGCACTGACTATGATGTCCTTTAGGGTTTCTTTTTGGTCTCAGGTAAGCTACTACAGGTTTTTTCGGAAGTATTAGGTTTAGTTTGTCCGACGATTGCACGATGGGCCAGTGTTTTGCGATGATTTTACCTACTTTCGGGTTGTCTGGGTGGTAGGTCAAGATAAATGGTATCCTATCAGCCTTTTCTTTCTGTCCATATTTGAGTAGGTCATCACGGTTTGTTTGTTTGGCCCTTTGGATTGCCTCCGTAATCAGGTCTTTGTCGTATCCTCGGTAAATTAAATGCTTAGCCAGCTCTTCAGACCTTTCTAGGAATCTTTTATCGTTGGAGCAAATTCTGCGTATCCTCAGTACCTGGCTATAAGGAATAGCCCCAATGCAGTGTTTTGGATGACAGCTGGTTGGGAGGAGATACTGGTATTTGTCGGTTGGTTTCGAGTAGATGTCTGTGTGTAATTTGTTTTCCACCAGTCTGGTTTTTACGTCCAGGAAAACATGGTTTGAGTTGGAAATTTCTGCCGTGAATTTTTTTGAAGGATGGAAGTTGTTTGCCTCCTCAATCTCTCTCTCTCTCTCTCTCTCTCTCTCTCTCTCTCTCTCTCTCTCTCTCTCTCTCTCTCTCTCTCTCTCTCTGTGTATATACATCATACATTAATATCCATAAGCTATTCTTCTACTTGTGAATAAAACATATACATTTAAATATATTCCCTCAATTTTCAATTTTTTGGGGGGAATTCATTATGCAACTTTTTAATACATGTGATATGTTCGAATCAACAAATTTCACACCAATAATATAAATCGAGTAGCGGGATAAGATCCAACGATGCAATTGCAGGTTTACGTTAATTTTTAAGCATCTGATTTGTGATAAATGAACTGTGATATGTTTATGTTATTTTTTTATGCATGTAATTTGTGACAGAGGTGATGTAATATGCTTATGGCTTGGTCAACGTTAACCTCTTATTTTCAGAATAAAATATTCCTAAATATTTTAATACAGTACAAATGTGTATTAGTCTCACAAATTTTAATTCTATATTTATCATTTTTAGTTCACAATAAATCTTCGTATTTTTTAAAATTATTACGAAATTTCCAGGGTTTTAAATATTCATGAAACAAATTTAAATTATGCTAAATGAGAGTTTTCGCCCATTCCAGAAAATATTGTCATCGCCTTAACACAATTAAAATAAAATTTCAAAGTCAAAACTACAGAGAGTGGACGAAAATTTGTGATAAACACTAGAAAACTGATATTTCAACCGATAATTTTTACCTCAATCAAATGCATTGATGAAGATGCGTACAACTTTCCTCATGCCCTTGCTGCATTGAAAGAAAGCGGTTGCTTCCCGCAAAACTAGCACACCATTTGATATTACGATACGCGCAGTATATTACCAGAGGATTCTCCACTGACTGTTACCTGATGGTTTTATTCACATCTCTGCTCTTCAAACAATGTCAGTCAGAGCTGTGCGAAAATTTAATTTAAGAGGAATTATTTATCTAAATTTTTCATTGGAAATTGAAATCGCTAAATAACAAATGGGTTAACATATTAATTTGGAATTATTGTCAGCACATTCAAGACTATTGATGTATTAGGACAGTCAAGACTTATAGCACATCATGACAGTCAAGACTAATGGCATATCAGGACAGTAAAGGCAAACGGTACATCAGGACAATCAAGACTAATGGCATATCAAGACAGACAAAACTAATGGTACATCATGACAGTCAAGACTAATGGGACGTCAGATATTTATGACCATGATTTCATTACGAATATTCTATACTGTTTAATCTCTGATAATCACATTTAGGATTATTTGGGATTTAATTGTTGCTTGTTACTAAACTTGGTTTAATTTATTTATATTACATAGTTTAAGGCCAAAGAGTCATATCATTTACCATTTCTAAAACTTTGCTTGCGTCATTATATTTAATATGATCAGCCAAATATATAGCTAGTTAATGCTGTAAGTAACTATCGAGACAGATAGGGAAGTTGCGTATAGTCTTTTAACAAACGACATTATGCTCTTTAATCACAATTAAGTGCAATAGTTTTATGGATTTAGGCAATGTTTTGCAAAATCATAAATTATCACTTTAAATCTTTTCTACGTGCGTCAGAACTCCGAATCGGAATAAACCCACAAAGGCAAAGCCCGAAATAGGAAATCCTACAAAAATAACTCAGCGGGCAACAATCTGAAAGTGTGCGCAAAAGCATCGTACTGGAGCTATCAATATCATCTTTGTCATTTGGTACTGACGACATCGACGAAGAATCCTTGAATGTGGGACCTAATTGCAATGATCAATTTTACCACTTGTTCTTGCAATGTGTGTAAAGTATAACTTTACATCACGATCTCACAATTTTATTTAAATCATCTTAGAACATTATCAGAGCTATGTAAAATGAAAAATGAATACTTGTATAAATGTGGTGCTTCCAAATTAGATACCACGGTATAAATAAACTATTCCGTGCTACGAATGCATTCTTGGAATTATTTCCCAGCAAAAACAGAGAATGAAGATTCCGTCTCAACTAATTATACGACAGGATAAATTTACAAATAGTTCCAATATCTGAATGATGGCTAATAGAGTGTTCTAATCGAATTATTCATTTCGATTAAAATTAAGTAAACTATTATTTGTAATGCTGATGCTTTGTTACTGCAGATCAGAGGTTTTCAAACCAATTCGATCATTTCTAATAACCAGCAATATTTAACATCTCCGATTCATATATTATGTGTGAAAGCTTATTCCTGTAATTTGTGTCTAAAAGAATAGTATTGGTGAGAGAATTGTGTCATAAGCAAAACTATTGATGAATGAAACTTTTATTTAAAACAGCATTATCGATGTGTAAAATGTGTATAAAATTAAAAGTATTGATGAGTGAAATGTCTTTTTAAAATACTAATAAATGTTTGTCTAGAATGAAAGTGTTGATGAGTTAAATGTGTGTCTATAATAATAGTGTTGAGTTAAATGTGTGTCTATAATAATAGTGTTGAGTGAAATGTGTGTCTATAATAATAGTGTTGAGTTAAATGTGTCTATAATAATAGTGTTGAGTTAAATGTGTCTATAATAATAGTGTTGAGTGAAATGTGTGTCTATAATAAGAGTGTTGAGTGAAATGTGTGTCTATAATAATAGTGTTGAGTTAAATGTGTGTCTATAATAATAGTGTTGAGTGAAATGTGTGTCTATAATAATAGTGTTGAGTTAAATGTGTCTATAATAATAGTGTTGAGTTAAATGTGTCTATAATAATAGTGTTGAGTGAAATGTGTGTCTATAATAAGAGTGTTGAGTGAAATGTGTGTCTATAATATAGTGTTGAGTTAAATGTGTGTCTATAATAATAGTGTTGAGTGAAATGTGTGTCTATAATAATAGTGTTGAGTTAAATGTGTCTATAATAATAGTGTTGAGTTAAATGTGTCTATAATAATAGTGTTGAGTGAAATGTGTGTCTATAATAAGAGTGTTGAGTGAAATGTGTGTCTATTATAATAGTGTTGAGTGAAATGAGTGTCTATAATAATAGTGTTGATGAGTGAAATGTGTCTAGAATAACAGAATTGATGATTGAAATATGTCAAAAATCATAGCATTGATTAATGAAATATGTGTCTAGAATAATAGCATTGATGATTTAAATGTATCTCTAGAATAATAGTATTGGTGAGCGAAATGTGTGTCTAGACAAATAATGTTGAAGAGGGAAACGTGTGATTAAAACAATATTATTGGTGAGTGAAATGCGTCTAAAGCAATAGCATTGATGAATGAAATATGTCTTAAACAATAGTATTGATAAGAGAAATGCGAACCTAAAACAATAGCATCGATGAGTGAAATCAGCGTAAAAAAACTAATGGTACTAACAGCTGCCTCCCTTGAAGCTCAGCATTAAGAGGTTAGTGTTAGGACTGGTCGACCTGGTGTCAGGATAATGTGACTGAGTGGGACATCATGCTACATGTCTGCGGCATGATGCCCCAGTGCTAGACATCACTATAAACTGCCACACTGCAGACATCGTAGTGATATGACTGAAAAATTGTTAAAAATCATAAACACCACCACATATTTTTCAACGCTCAACACACAGGTAAAGAAGCTTTCAAATCGACAAAGGGAGTCAAGATACAATTTTCAAAGCAGAAACTTCGCCTGAAACTGGTTATTAAATGTATCTCCGTCTCTTGTATCGATATGTGTATCGTTTCAGAAAAAGTAGTTCTTGCTCTATATTCATATCATTCGTATTCAAATCGAAGATCCTTTGAGGGAGAAGGACGCCGAAATGATGCCTTCGAATGTATTCCAAATAATGTCAACATTTAAACATTTTAAACAAATATGTATATTAAAAAAATAAAAAAATGGAATACAGATGTTGCATGAAACATTCCTGCATATTGGCCTAAACACAGAATTTGATAAAAGTATGAAGAACAATCTATGAATATGCTATATACTTATAAACTAGATGACCCTAACATTGTTGTGGTTGGTATAACAGAATCATCCACCACATCTTGTTAAAGACAGGACACATCACACAACCGTTTATAGCTACATAAAGGCCTAAAAAATATTCTCTGTTGAACGGTTTAAACCATTTAGCTAAGCCTAACAACATAAAATTGTTAGTTGAATGAATATCATACCGTTAAATATAATGTATCAAAAAATATATTGCGATTGCAGCTGTTATGATAAAAAACTAAATGTCACGCTGATTAATTGATGATGAAATTTTAACAATTGCAAGGACATCGTCATATATAAAAGTACATAGAGCGAAGTGATTACTTGGTGTGAAATGTTTTGGACCTATCAAAACACGATCAATATATATATATATATATATATATATATATATATATATATATATATATATATATATATATATATATATATATATATATATATAGTCGGGATGATTCGGCCAATATTATGTTGTATAATCAGGTAACTTATTTCAAGCGGTGTTAATAATTATCGATATTACTATAATTTAATGGAGCAGGTAACTTATTTCAATGAATGTTATTTATCGATATTACTAAATTTAATGGAGCAGGTAACTTATTTCAATGAGTGTCAATTATCGATATTACTATAATTTAATGGTGCACATAAGAACTAGAGCAATACTAATTTTTAACATCACGATCAAATTCTGGGTTCCTTATCAAACTATTAAACTGTATAGAATAAAACATTCGTTTGTATACATCTAAAACTTATGATGCGTAACACTTCTTTGTATACATACTAGACTTCTGGCATGTAACACTTATTTCAAGACATCTTAGACTGTATGGTACATAACACGCATTTGTATGCACCCGAGACTGTATAGTAGGTAGCACTTATTTCAAGACACCTTAGAATGTATGGTATAAAACAACTCAGTTCGAATGTATCTTACACGGTATGGTACAATGCACTCAGTAGTATACATTTTAGTCTGCATGGTATAACACACAACAATACATCTTAGACTGTATTGTATAAAACACTGATTTGTATATATCTTGGACAGTGTGGTATAAAACACTCATTCGAATACATCTTAGACTGCATGGTATAAAACTTTCATTCGAACACATCTTGGACTATAGTATAAAACACTCATTCGAATATACCATATTGGACTCGGAATACAATACTTGTTAGAATATATTTATACTGTATGGTATAAAACTCTCGTACGAATACATCTTAGAATATATGATATAAAACACTCATTTGCATATATTTTGGACTCTATGGAATAAAGCACTCATTTGTATACATCTTAAACCGTATGGTATAGAACACCCATTTGAATATAACTTAGACTATGGTTTAAATACTCGTTGGAATACAATTGCACTGTATTGTATAAAACACATATTTCTTTACATCTTACTCTGTGTGGTATAAAACAAACACTAGAGAACATCTTAAACTATATAGCTTAACATACTCGTTAAAATACGCCATGGACATAATGAAATAAAGCACTCATAGGAATACATCTTAGACTGTATGGTATAAAATATTCATTGGAATAAACCTTAGCCTGCGTGGTATAAAACACCCATTGCAATACATCTTAGACTTTATGTAATTATACACTCATTAGAACATACCTTGGACTGTATGGAATAAAAAACATTCATTGGAACATACCTTGGACTGTATGGAATAAAACATTCATTGGGATACACCTTAGAATATATGGTATAAACACTCATTCGAATACACGTTAGACTGTACGTTATAAACACTCATTCGAATACACGTTAGACTGTACGGTATGAATACTCATTCGAATACACGTTAGACTGTACGGTATAAACACTCATTCGAATACACGTTAGACTGTACGGTATAAACACTCATTCGAATACACGTTAGACTGTACGGTATAAACACTCATTCGAATACACGTTAGACTGTACTGCATAAACACTCATTCGAATACACGTTAGACTGTACGGTATAAACACTCATTCGAATACACGTTAGACTGTACGGTATAAACACTCATTCGAATACACGTTAGACTGTACGGTATAAACACTCATTCGAATACACGTTAGACTGTACGGTATGAACACACATTCGAATACACGTTAGACTGTACGGTATAAACACTCATTCGAATACACGTTAGACTGTACGGTATAAACACTCATTCGAATACACGTTAGACTGTACGGTATAAACACTCATTCGAATACACGTTAGACTGTACTGTATAAACAATCACTGCAATAATCTCAGACTGTAAGGAATAATTACTCATTAGTATTTATTTTGGATTTTATGGTATAAAACACTCACCGGAATACATCTTTTCTATATGGTATAAAACAATAATTTGTATACATCTTGTACTGAAAGATATAAAATAGGTATTCAAATACATGTTAGAATGGATGGTATAAAACAAAGATTGGAATACATATTGGACTATGGTATAAATCACTCATTCGAATACACCCTATTCTGCATGCTATAAAACACTCATTCACATCGATATTAGAATGTCTGGTATAAAACACTCATTCAAATTCATATTAAACTGTATGGTATAAAACACCTATTGGTATTCATATTAAACAGCATGGCATAAATATTAGATAGTATGGAATAATATACTCAGTGAAATACATCTTAGACTTATAGAATAAAATGCTCACTGGGATACATCTTAGACTTATAGAATAAAATGCTCACTGGAATACATCTTAGACTTATAGAATAAAATGCTCACTGGGATACATCTTAGACTTATATAATAAAATGCTCACTGGAATACATCTTAGACTTATATAATAAAATGCTCACTGGAATACATCTTAGACTTATATAATAAAATGCTCACTGGAATACATCTTAGACTTATAGAATAAAATACTCACTGGAATACATCATATATTTATAGAATAAAATACTCATTGGAATACATCTTATATTTATATAATACAATACTCACTGGAATACATCTTAGACTTATATAAATAAAATACTCACTGGAATACATCTTATATTTATAGAATAAAATACTCACTGGAATGCATATTGGACAGTAAGGAATAAAATAATCACGGGAATACATCTTAGACACTACCAATAAAACACCTATTGGAATACGCCATGGGCTGCAAGGTATAAAACACTCATTTGAATACACCTTGGACTGTATGGTATAAAACACTCATTTGAATACACCTTGGACTTTATGGTTAAAAAAAACATTCATTCTAAAACACATTGGACTGTTCGATATAAAACTCTCATTCGATTGCACATTGGACTGTATGATATAAACGCTCATTCAAATAAACCTTGGATTTTTTGGTATAAAACACTCATTGGAATACACTTAACTGCATGGTAAAAAACACTCGTCGGATTGGACTATATGGAATAAAATACTCATTACAAAACAACTGAGACTGTATGGTAAAAAACAATGATTGGAATACAGCATGGACTGTATGGAATCAAACACTAATTGGAATACATCTTGGACTGTATGGTATAACACACTCATAGTTATACACATTGGACTGTATGGTATAACATAGTCAATGGAATACACCGTGGACTGTATTGTTTAATACACTTATTGGAATAGACCTTGGACTATATGGAATAGTATTATATTCATTTTAAAACACCGTGGACTGTATGGTGTAAAATACTAATTGAAATACGCCTTAGACTTTATGTTATAAAAAATACTCATTGTTGGAATACACATTGGACTGTATGGCATAAAATTCTCATTGGAATACACATTGGACTGTATGGCATGAAGCACTCATTGGAAATACACCTTGGATTATATGGAATAACACATTCATTGGTATACACCTTAGAATGTAAGGTATAAAATACTCATTGGAATACACATTGGACTGTATGGCATAAAACAGTCATTATAATACACATTGGACTGTATGAGATATAAACAATCATTAGAATACACTTAAGACTATAAGGATCATTGGAATACATCTGATTAATGATCTTCAACGGTTTGTTCTAAACACTAATCGCTCTGTTCCTATGATACGTTCTAAGTGAACGATCAAATCTAAAGCTTGGTACAGTGTTTTACAAAGGACTGACATTTCAAAAATGTTAAATATATTATTTGGACGTGCAGGATGTGACTGGCCAGCGCAATACGTGACTGACTAATGGCAGGTGACGGTCTCGCGGCATGCACGTGACTGTCCAGCTGCAAATGGCAAGCCAGAGTATAGCAGCATCATGATACAAATGATCTGTATGATTCTAACTGAATTCTTTCACTTATCTAATATATTGTTAATTTAAACGAGATTGTGTTATTAAAGCTAGAATAAGCCCTAATATTTGTATTGTTAATCCTAATCTGACAACCGCACATTACGTCAATAATATGCACATCTTATAGATAAAACGTTTCATTACATTCTAGAGACATTATATTTTCTTATGCAGCTGTAACATCACTCATTTAAAAAAAAAAGAAAAGTCATATTGCAAAAGGGTATTATGCTAACACCGACTGCGAACCACATGATCCAAATATGAAACGATCAATGATGCTATGCAGGCATTTCAATACCAATTGCGGTGCCGCGAACATTATTGGAATAGTCTTGTATTTGTTGTTGTAAAAGTGATATATACAAGAGCTTCCAAACAAGAGAGGTTTTATTACTCGTTAAGATTCAAAATTATAGGAAAGGTTTTAATGTATATGGAACAAACGTAACTCTATTTAAAAAAGCTGATGGCAGCTTTAACTTTTCTTGATTCATCGGGTGATAAGTTGAATAGCTAATCAAAGATTATTGAACGATTCGTTTTTCCTCATGAGTGTCCCTCGCTATTTGAAAACATTTAGTACATAATCGAATTAGGAGAACTCTCTCTCTCTCTCTCTCTCTCTCTCTCTCTCTCTCTCTCTCTCTCTCTCTCTCTCTCTCTCTCTCTCTCTCTCTCTCTCTCTCTGCACATATCCACTTACACCTACACCACCATCAGCAAATATTGATTAATAAGTTGCATTTACATCCAGAAGATTTTTTTAAATGATAGTTAGGTTGAGGAATGGAACCTTTGATGGCCACTGGGATTGCGACTCTATGGCGGTAAGTGGAATTCAATGTTACAACAGGAACAGAAAACAATATTTAACACTTGTGGTGGGTCATTTTATCTGTAAATTGAAACTTAAAGCTTAAAGTTATTGGCTTGTGTTGTTCCTGATAATTGTAGCAGTGTGCGTTGGTGTGTGTACGAGTGGGAATTTGGCGTACACAGCCATTTAAAGGAATATAAACTACTGTTTAGCTGTGATATAGAGGAACAAGAGATTGAAACGTTCATGGCGACAATATATATCTATCAAACGGTGTATCAAATTGCTTGATACCAAACATGTAAAAAAAAAATATATATATATATATATATATATATATATATATATATATATATATATATATATATATATATATATATAGATAGATAGATAGATAGATAGATAGATATATATATATAGATGCAATAAACTGACGACGAACAGTACGAAACTAGTAAATAACTAGCCTAAGCGCTTTCGACTCTTAATGAGTCTTTTTCAAAGGCAAATACAAAACATATATACGATAAACAAATAAATACAAAAACGTTGTGTTTGTAAACCTCTATATTGCTGTCTTCACATGTGCTAAAACTATAAATACAACCAGCTTGTATAGACTAGTTGCGGAAACTGAAAACGTATAATTCCCTAAAAGTCTACAAGCCAAAGCGACATCTATTTTTACTTTCTGTACATATGTAACGCAGATTATATCCCGGATATTTGATTCTATACCGGTTATTCTTATAGTAAAAATTGAAGGATAATAAGCAGATTTAGAAAATGTTAAATTCTACTAGTGTATAGTTTACATTTTCTAGTCTTCTTGGTTTAGACCGCTTGGTTTCAATGTTCTAAGGCGGCGTATCCAGTATGATTCCTTTTCCTTCCTGGTTTCGGAACTACAGCTGTGGTTGTTAGCAATAGCGATAAGTATTATATCACTGAAAGTGTGGCCAGGGGAGGAGAAGTGTTCTGCGACCGGGCTTCTGTACAGCTTTTTTGTCATCCAATCAAATCTATGAAGGTTTATCCTTTTGTGTAGCTTTTCAGTTTCTCCGACGTACTGAAGGCCACAGATCTTACATGTGATGAGATAAATCACATTCTCTGTTTTGCACGTTTTGTTTGGACCATGTATATTCAGTTTTTCTTTAGTCACTGTGCTAGTGAATGTCTTGGTATCTATCATATGTTGACAGGTTTTGCATCTTTTATCGCCACAGGGTCCAGATTGACTAGGTTGGTTTTGACTAGCGATTGGCGTTAGCTTTGCCCTGACTAGGATGTCCTTTAGGTTTTTTGGTCTCCGGTAAGCTACTACAGGTTTGTTCGGAAGTATTAGGTTTAGTATGTCTGACGATTGCACGGTTGGCCAGTGGTTTGCGATGCTTTTACCTACTTTCGGGTTGTCTGGGTGATAGGTCAGAATAAATGGTATCCTATCAACCTTTCCTTTCTGTCCATAGTTGAGTAGGTCATCACGGTTTGTTTGTTTGGCCCTTTGGATAGCTTTGTACTAATTTTGTTTAACCAAAGTCTGTCCATCGAATGTTTTGCACCTAAACTGTCTTCAAGAAATTTACAGAGAAAAAGTATCTATCGCAATGAACTTTTAACATTTACTGAACAGGCTCAACAAACAATCACGCTGAGTCTAATCATCACAATACATGCTAGTACGAATGTATTTATTAACATTCGTAGCTTGTATAACGACATTCAATCTTATTTGTACTTGATCACGGCATTAGAATAATTTCTTCTGACATTGTCGAAGTATCTTAGCATTGATTTTGTACTATGCACTACGCGTGACACCTTCCAAATGACCTTCCAAATGAATATGGATAAATTAGAATCCATATAAAATGAATAATTGCCATATAAAGATTATATATATATATATATATATATATATATATATATATATATATATATATATATATATATATATATATATATATATATATATATATATATATAATCAATTAATAAACATTACATAATTTAGTGAAATAATCGGTGCTGAACGCCTAAATGACTTATATGAATGTTCGTGTAAGATTTCTTAGATTTGTTTTTCATGTTTTTTCTTGTGTGTAAGCCGTTTTCTTGTGTATGTAAGCCGTTTTCTTGTGTAGATAAGCCGTTTTCTTGTATATGTAAGCCATTTTCTTGTGTATGTAAGCCGTTTTTCTTGTGTATGAAAGCCGTTTTCTTGTGTAGGTAAGACATTTTCTTGTGTAGGTAAGCCGGTTTTTTGTGTATGTAAGCCGTTTTCTTGTGTAGGTAAGGCATTTTCTTGTGTATGTAAGCCGTATAGCGATACAGTTTTGCTTCATAGAAGGTAAGATGTCAATCATGGCTTCGACTGCTATTGTAGACACTACTCCCTTTCCCCATGAAATTGCGTCAGGATCTGTGCCGATTGGTGATCTGTAAGGCAGCAGTTGTAGATACAACGGTAGCTGTAGCAAAAAGGCGACTCGAGACACTAGGTCGCTTTTCATAGGACGGATGCAAAAGTGGGATTCGTCATACACTAGGTGAATGAGCAGCACGTTTGACGATCACATCGTTCACCATCACGTCCGACTAATGCAGATGAGGCTCATAATGTCTGGAAAAGGCATGCAACACCCATGCATATGTATCCAAATAAAGATCAAGATTAACTTTTATGAAGACCTGTAATAATTACTGCAGAAATACAAAATGCAGACAAGGTCATGAACCTTGGCGAGGTCAGTGCTACACTTGATATAGATTATCAGACTTACTGACAGATTATCACTTACTGACTTCACTCTTTTTGTAATTTTGTACGATCCTATACTTAACAAAAAAAATTGGGGCCTCCACCGTGTGATATACGCATTTGGGGTAAAATATTTCAGAATATTGTTTTGAAATTTAAACTTCCCTAGTTTTCAGAATGTTTTAAATCCCAAGTATTACTTCATATTGTGTTTGAACTCTTTAGTCAAATCAACTGTAGCCATAGTGAAAATAAGACTTATCTTGACGAGCATAATATTGAAACCTTGATAAATGCAGCTCGTTCTTCTGACAAGTATTTCTTAACTAATAAAGTTCATTTTTTTAGGCAACTCCTCCACTCAGCAGTCTTCTGTTAAGAAGGTATTTCAGTCTAATACAAACCCTATTTCAGTCTAATACAAACCCTTTTAATACTAAGTCTAGCACAACTTTCAAAACTCAAGTTTCTGATAAGCTTGATTCAAACTCCTTATTTTTTAAACGTGTACCTATTGATAGAAGAAAGAACACGTTATTTTTGATTGCTTCAAATTGAAATTTAAGCATCAGAATCCACACAGACCTCTCCAAAACGCTCTTATTTCTAAGAAGTCAAGGTCACGGTTATGAATTGAAAGCAATTAATTTATTGGGTCTAATAATCCCAGTCTGATTGTATTATGGAGAATGATGAACCATTCATGTGGAATGGTTCTATATCACTCTTGGGTGAATTGGCTAATCCTATTGTTACGTATATGTGATAAAAGTGTTTGAGTGTAAGGTTTAAAATTCTTTTTTATTTAATTTGTTTTCATTTTATTTAATTGCAATGAATATTTTTCTCGGATTCGGGATTATATTTTTAGTAGTAAGATATATTTTTATTATAAAGTTGTTTACTTAAGACGAATTAGTATTACGTGAGAAATATTGAGTCCGTCTTACACTGGTAATACTGTCAACAGGAAGTTAAATGGTTGGTCTGTAGCAGGGGCATACTTTCTGTGCGTGATCACTATGAGTAAACAACCTTTGTATGATTGGTTTTAAAGTGGAGTAACATTGGCCTACGTGTGAAAATATGCTTAGTAAGAGACCACATGACCAATCTTGCAAGACTTGAAATGAGGCATTGGGGTTCAATACGCATTTTTAATATTTTTTTAAGGTAGAGACATTCAAAACCTTGAAGGAACAAGGTGTATGTTTAATTTGTTGTTAGATGGTTTATTCTTCGTCGGATATTTGGATTCAATAATTTATTGACCTTCAAACTCAACAAGCTAACTTATCTATAAATATTTCCGAAAGATATTCACGGACGTTTATTCTGGAATTTTTCGGAAACAAAAATTGTCATTCAATTGAGGAATTGTTAATATTCATACATTGCACTATATCTAACGTCATCGCTCTCCATATTCGTACATCATTGGGACTGGACCCTGGATTTTTATAGGACTATTTAGTGATATGACTTATGTTTTCATTCTTATGATCAAATATTGGATTATATTGTTTTATTAAAATATACGAAGCTTATTGGATTTCACTCTTTTCTTTGTTACTGAGTACGAGCCCTTGTCACGTAACACTATCCCTATTAAAATTGTAAGGGACAAATGAGCTACTTAGATTCATTTATTATCAGGTACATTGCCTTTTTCCGAAAAGACTTCTTTTAAAGAGTGTTCTTATTCAATGTGTAGAGTGCTGCTTTGTTAATGTTTCTCTCCATTGTGTAAATTTGTAATCAGACTTAGTTCAGGACCTGTAACGGTCTGAATAGTCCATTATTTACCCGTTTATACTTGCAATGTAGTAAGTTTTAAATTTTTTAAATTTTGTAAATGTTAATTGATAGGAGCTTTTATTTTCTTTATAAAAATTGAATGACGTTTACACTGAAGATTTTGTTATTTTGATATTTTTTTTCAAATTAAATATTATTAGTTCCTTCACGTTTTAAACGTTTAAGAGTTTAAGCTTTTACAATTGTTTTTGTGTCCCATTAATTTTATATTATTTTTTAAATGGAAATCTTTTTATTTCTTCATTACGTCATTTATTTAGTCCTGTGGTGCTTCATATAATATTAAAGCAAAGGTTCGAGATATAACGCACTTGTACTACTAGGAGAAGTAAACAATTTTTGATGTACTAAAAATAAATCATTTTTTTCAATTTCCAGCATACGTTTTGGTCAGAGTTTCAAAGACTAAACACCATCTTTAACTCACCTCCGAAAACTATCCCATTTCATAAGTTCGCGTCAGTTTCAATATATGTATTTGGGAGAATTGCCATTTGTGATTATCTATTTATTGGAATTTAAACAACTTCGTTATTTTGTCAACAATTTAATTATATTTGACCATAAAGAAGGGATCTAGAGTTGCATATTGTCAGGAAGGTCATTATAAAAAAGGGCTTTTAGGCTGAGATGGGTGATAAACTGCAAATATCACTTCCATTATTAAACAAGGGTATTTTGGATACATCTGCATTTTCACATATGAACAAAATAATGATATAGTTTCTGCATGTGAAAATAGTGGTATTAGATATATGAAAACTATTTCATCTATTATTTCCTGGATTTCACGCTAGGTAATACAAAGAGGAAGTTTTCTTGTTCATTAATTTATTTGCACGTTCACCACACATAGTAATCGATGCTCAAATTGGTACTATGTGTACGATTGTTTATACCCAATTATTTGCGTTCAGTATAGTTTCAATTTATTTCATGTTTCCGTTTAGATTTTATTTATCTTCTTGGTAATCCAGATTGTAATAGTTTTTAATTGTTGTATACTTTCGTTTTATGACTCATTTAAATGATTTTATGAACGTTTTACGATGTTTTCAATTCTTGTACCACATCAGTATTATTAATTTGTCCGAGACTGATACATTTCTATATTTTTTATTCCAGGAATCAGCCGATCTTGTTAGCTGGCTAAGCTTGCTTGCCTAACATGTTGATTTTAGCCGTATAATTCAATGAGAGAAAAAATAATAATTGCCATAGATAATATTAATTAACGACTTTATCAATAAGACGAATCGTATGTATCTTGTCATGTGTCATTTTTAATGGGTTATATTAACATTCGTATCTTGCATGTGTCATGTTTTTACGGGTTTTATTAACATTCGTATTTTGTCATGTGTCATGTTTATATGGGTTTTATTTACATTCTTTTATTGTCATGTGTCATGTTTTTTTATGGGTTTTATTAACATTCCTATCTTGTCATGTGTCATGTTTCCATAGGTTTTATTAACATTCGTATCTTTTCATGTGTCATGTTTTTACGGGTTTTATTAATATTCATATCTTGTCATGTGTCATGTTTTTATGGGTTTTATTAACATTCGTGTCTTGTCATGTGTCATGTTTTTTATGGGTTTTATTAACATTCGTATTTTGTCATGTGTCATGTTTTTATTGGTTTTTATTAACATTCGTATTTTGTCATGTGTAATGTTTTTATGGGTTTTATTAACATTCCTATCTTGTCATGTGTCATGTTTCCATAGGTTTTATTTACATTCTTATATTGTCATGTGTCATGTTTTTTATGGGTTTTATTAACATTCGTGTCTTGTCATGTGTCATGTTTTTTTATGGGTTTTATTAACATTCGTATTTTGTCATGTGTCATGTTTTTAATGGTTTTTATTAACATTCGTATTTTGTCATGTGTCATATTTTTTGGGGTTTTATTAACATTCGTATCTTGTCATGTGTCATGTTTTTTGGGGGTTTTATAAACATTGGTATCTTGTCATGTGTCATATTTTTATGGGTTTTATTAACATTCGTATCTTGTATGTGTCATATTTTTGGGGTTTTTATTAACATTCGTATCTTGTCATGTGTCATGTTTTTGGGGGGTTTTATTAACATTTGTATCTTGTCATGTGTCATATTTTTATGGGTTTTATTAACAGTCGTATCTTGTCATGTGTCACGTTTTTATGGGTTTTATTAACATTCGTATCTTGTCATGTGTCATGTTTTTATGGGCTTTATTAACATTCGTATCTTGTCATGTGTCATGATTTATGGGTTTTATTAACATTCGTATCTTGTCATGTGTCATGTTTTTATGGGTTTTATTAACATTCGTATCTTGTCATGTGTCATGTTTTTATGGGTTTTATTAACATTCGTATCTTGTCATGTGTCATGTTTTTATGGGTTATATTAACATTCGTATCTTGTCATGTGTCTTGTTTTTATGGGCTTTATTAACATTCGTATCTTGTCATGTGTCATGTTTTTATGGGCCTTATTAACATTCGTATTTTGTCATGTGTCATGTTTTTATGGGTTATATTAACATTCGTATCTTGTCATGTGTCATGTTTTTATGGGCTTTATGAACATTCGTATCTTGTCATGTGTCATGTTTTTATGGGCCTTATTAACATTCGTATTTTGTCATGTGTCATGTTTTTATGGGCTTTATGAACATTCGTATCTTGTCATGTGTCATGTTTTTATGGGTTATATTAACATTCGTATCTTGTCATGTGTCATGTTTTTATGGGCTTTATGAACATTCGTATCTTGTCATGTGTCATGTTTTTATGGGTTTTATTAACATTCGTATCTTGTCATGTGCCATGTTTTTATGGGTTTTATTAACATTCGTATCTTGTCATGTGCCATGTTTTTATGGGTTTTATTAACATTCGTATCTTGTCATGTGCCATGTTTTTATGGGCTTTATTAACATTCGTATCTTGTCATGTGCCATGTTTTTATGGGTTTTATTAACATTCGTATCTTGTCATGTGCCATGTTTTTATGGGTTTTATTAACATTCGTATTTTGTCATGTGTCATGATTTATGGGCTTTATTAACATTCGTATCTTGTCATGTGTCATGATTTATGGGTTTTATTAACATTCGTGTCGTACTAATATTAATCTTCAGATTATTCATTAAACATTCATTAAATTTTCTTTCATTTTTCTTCTTGATTTAATGTCATAATGCCTTTTTGTTAGAATTATATTGAAATTAGTGTATTTTCCAGCATTGCAATGTATTGGCTGTAATTAATTTTCTAATGTCTAATTTATATGTGATTGGCAGTTATTAACACACATTTAAGGGGATACTTTTGTGGTTGTATAGCTTGTAATTAGTACATACAAACAAATGAATTTAATAGCAAAATGAGTTAGAGAATTCCCATTTATCTTGCATCAATTTACACGTTTTTCACTTACCGTATTGCTTTAGTTATCTGTAAAGATATTGTATATGTCCTACACTTCTCCAGAAGGTATATTCCATTAATTTAGTTCTTCAGCTTAATCACTTTCCTTACTGCTTATGTTTTTCTCCTGACTGTAATCCATATACTAGGTGTCTGTAAACGCATCCACACTGAAAATATCCTACGTATTACTATTAGAATGATTTAATGATTACATTATCAATACTGTTTAGTTTTTTATTGCAGATGTCTCTATTTCATCATATTTAAACATGTTTGATATCAATTATAACGTGATAACATTTAGTACAAATTCCAATAACATTTCTCCAACACACCAATTTCCAAAAAAGGTACATATCGAAATAATCCGGATACTTTTATGCCAGCATCCAGCTCTTTAATTTTTAGCTCAGTTAAGTATGTTATTCAAAATTGTGCTTATCCTTAAAATAATAATATTTTTATCAATAATAAAGAATTTAATAGTTGTGTAGTTGATGTATTATATCCCGTATATACGTAGGAAATGGGCAACTTCGCTTAAGGAAATGGTACATTTAACAGTTGTTATTCGGTTTATATTGCGTATGCTGAATTTCCGTTTCTAATCGATTCCATTATTCATCTTTCAATATGTTAGGAGCTTTCGTCTATAAACACTTGGTATATTCTTTTACAAATATCAATGTTTCAATTTAAACATCAATGTCTTCCTAGTTTTTTATATTGATATATCTTTGTTGATATCTGCTGGAATTGAATAATGGGCCACATATAGTCAGGGGCCACGAGTAGTCTAAAGCGCTCTCCGTTACATGTCTGCGTGGGTTCGAGTCTAAGATGCGGATATGTGAGAAGCTTGCCAGTAGCTTCTCGTGGGTGGTTCTTTCCGTAGATTTCCCGGTTTCTTCCTCTACCATTAATACTGGCCTCCATGTATCGTGTGCTGAAAAATGGCGTTAAGCTTCAAAACAACAATAAAAACAACAACCACCACATATAGTCAGCGAGAAGTCTTGTTATGCACATGCGTAAAAAGATTTAATTCTTTTTGTGCCAATTAGCAACATTATTCAATTTATTGGTTTTTGTAGACTTTTCATTAACATCGAATTAGATGTTCATTTTTACGTTCATGAGATAACTTATGTCTTCACAATATCTGCTATTACGAAGTTGTTTTCTTTCAGTTGTTTACATATTTTCTTTAGAATAACTGTTCAAGCTACGAATTCTGTCAGCACGTATATGCGTATAATAAGGACAACAAATATATCTATCATTTGGATAAATCTTCAGTAAATAACATAAGAATGAGTGCAAAATTGCGTACAGCAATAGTAACAACAACGGCAATAATAATAATGACAACAACAACAAGAATAATAATAATAACAACAACAACAACAAATAAATAATAATAATAATAATAATAATAATAATAATAATAATAATAATAATAATAATAATAATAATGCATTATTATTATTATTTTGATCATTATTATTTTATATTTATTATTATTAGCTGTAGTATCTCTATCTATCTATCTATCTATCTATCTATCTATCTATCTATCTATCTATCTATCTATCTATCTATCTATCTATCTATCTATCTATCTATATGTGTGTGCGTGTGTGTTCTGATATTATCATCGATTTTTTTTATTATAAATTTAAGTACTCTTTCTTATTAAATCGAAATAGTTTTGCTTTGCTATAATGCCAATCAGGCAATTTTCTCTTATAAATATAATTAGGAATGGAATTTTTCCTTGCAGGTGCAGAAAGCCTGTAAATGCATAGCTGTATTTTCTTGCAGCTTCAGAAAGCCTGCAAATACACAGCTGTATTTTCTTGCATCCTTTTGCATGTAATAACTGAGTCTCTGTCATTTCGACTTTCAAAAAATCGTATGAAGACGCCAACTCATCAATCATATCGATTTTGACTGAGTCGTATTCGATGACAATCTCTGATTGCTGATAGTATCACGAAGCCAGATTTGTGAATTACCTATGATATTAAATCTTATCTCATTTGTATTATAACAGGAACGAGCGATTGCTATTAGAATTTAGACCCTTTTACAGAGGCGTATATTTTTTATTGTATATGTCTACTTAGATGTAAATACATAATTAAATATATTATTTGATATAATTGTTTCTCAGTTTATGGTCACAATAGTCGATGCCTTTCTTCCAGAGACGTACTGTAATTTAGCCTTTATAGTCACATTAAATAGTCAGGTAATAATATATGCATTGTTGTTTCCGGATTCTATTTTGTATATGCTGTAGCTGTTTTACTCGTTGATGATTAGTACTGATAATATAAGGCAATTCGCCATACAAGCTAATCGAATTTACTTCACACGACCCATTTCCAAGACCACCACAAAAAAAACAAGGCTAAATGGTCAAAATACTGATCCACGCCCAAATCCACATTCATATCTAAAATAGAACTAGGCTTTTCAACGAGAATGTTAGTTCAAAAGTTACATGCGCAGAATATGGTAAATAATAATAATGGTTTGTCTCTTTTGAGATTGTGTTTGCCAAGATATAGCACGATTTGCGTAATCACTTCATTAAATTATCACGATGTGTAAGAGATACGTTTATCAAAACAAAAATAAAATACTATGATATGTAACGCCAATGGAATATCAAAGACAACATTTACCATATTGCATGAACATACTTGTGTTTTTTAATTTAATTGTAAACAGGTTCAAATCCTTATTAAGGAAACTAAACAAAATTTAAGAGACTGCATGAAAACAAAATGTGCAGGAGCAACTTTCTCCAACGGAAATCACCATTTTGATAATCTAAATATGTTATATATGGCTCATCTCTAAATAAAGAATTTACTATCTTATATATTGTTTTATAATAAAATAAAATGAAATATATTTGATTAAAATTGTCAATGACAACTATAATGCTTGTATAAAAGAAATAAAGGTAAATATAATCTTAGCACCTGTTTTTAAAAAAGCTCGGCTTGGTTTCCTTCACTGGATGGTATACCACATTCTTTTCTCTTCTTGTTCAGTCTAATTGTTGATAGTTCGTCTACAAGATTATTGATTTCATAGTTTTGTGGAGGTTTTTTTTTCAATTACTTCTATACTCTTTGACGGTGGTATAGAAATTTAAACCGACTGGGAGTGGTGTCTGGATCACTCTCAGTGGTCAACATTCATCACATAGGAGTAATTAGATACGAAACGAATCGAAGACCTAGTCTAAATGATGAATATATGTTGACAGCAAACTTTGTGCTCCGTTCATTCTTATATTTATCTTTCGTATCAAATGTATGAGCCTGAATTTTCTTGAATTCAATTCTATCTCTTATTTAGTATAGATTTTTAAAGTTCAGTTCATAAGACATAATGCTGTACCACCAAGCAGACAGAAATGTTGGTCCACCAATTATGTTGTCACGTGAATTGATGCGATGCATTCTTTCTCAATGGGTTGAAATCTTACTTTGAGTACGTACTCGAAAGATCGATTGAATATAAATTTTCATTTCTATAGAAATAAATACAGTGCCAGATGTAGATGAGTTTATTTATTTTGTCTGGGTTTTTTTTCCTTTTCATCACGTAGCAATTTTCTTTAACAATGGTAACATTCTGGTGTACGTTACGTTGATAAAGTACTTATTGTATTCTATGTCAAGAAGTCCTGGGTCACAGCTGAGTTCCTGAACATGCATTACAGGAGGAGGGAGCTAAAGAAGAACAAACTGATACAGAAGGGGCAGAGCAATACAAGGCAAGAAAAGCATGAAAACAAGAGAACAGGATAGAAGAAAATTCCAGAGATATTGAAGGAAACTTGAAAATAAAGAACAGCAAGAAAGCGTACAAACTAGTCCAAGCTATAACAAACACAAAACAACGGCGAGTTACCTCCTTAAAGGACGAAGCCGGAATCTGCCTCACAGAAGAAATAAAAAACATTCTGAAAAGATGAACAGAGTACTGCGTAGAACTTCACAGCCGCCTGGCCGCAATAGATCCAGAGGTACTGAACGTCCCTCTAAAATTGACAATCACCCTATCCTATATGAAAAAGTAACAGCAGCAGTGAGATAATTGAAAAAGAGGACGGCAGCAGGTTTAGACAATATCCCAGCAGAACTGGAATAAGCAGTAGTAGAAGCGATGATTAGCGCAGTCACAAAGATCTGCGACACGATCTGGCAAACAGAAGTATGGCCTTCGCCATGGACGCAATCACCGATGCCAAGAAATGCAACTTAAAACGGTGTCAAAACCATTGTATAATCAGTCTTATCAGCCCGACTTAAGCCACGGGCCGAAAAGATTATTGCCGAGGAGAAGGCAGGTTTCAGTGAAGTGCGCAGCACAACAGAGCCAATCTTCAACCACAGGATATTATGTGCGAAGTGCCTCCAATAATCATCAAGACCTTGCAACGTCTTCATGGATTTCAAGAAGGCATTTAACAAGGTATGGCATGTAACTTTGTGGGCGACCATAAGACTGTACAAGATCAATGCTAACCTCATTACATTTATAGAGCACCTCTATGAAAAGGCCACCAGTGCAGTATACTTCAACGGCATCATAGTGGATTGGTTCAGACTGACAGTCGGAGTCAGACAAGGCTGTCTGTTCTCTTCCACATTATTGAACATCTTTCTTTTAGTGAATCTTGGCCGAGGAAGGGACAGTCAGGATCTTGGGCAGAACAGTTACCAACTTACATTTTTGCCGACGACATTGGTGGCTAGCAGGAAAAGAACAAGAACAAACTAGCTTAGTTAAGAACCTCAACAAAACCTCTGCAGCCTACGACACGGAGATCAGTGCAAAGAAGAGATAAATGAGGGTTGAACAACACCAAGGGAATAACATTGACATCAGGATCTAAGGTACAAAGCTAGAAACAGTCCACAGCTTCAAGTAGTTGTAACAAATGAAGGATCGAAGCCTGAAGAACTCTCCAGGATTGTACAGACAACAATAGTGCTGCAAAAATGAAGCCTATCTGGAGCGACAAGAACATCGCACTTATTTCAAAGGTCAGACTGTTACATTCACTGATGATCTTCATATTTGTCTAAGATTGTGAACCTTTGACTATAACAGCTGACTTAGTGATACAGTCCATAGAGATGAGATGATTTCGAGATACCCTCTTTGTCTCACACAAAAACCTTGTCATCAATGAAAAAAGGCAAAGAATCAGATATGTCATTGGGTCTCAAGAACACCTCCTAGCTACAGTGACAAAACGTAAACTGCAGTGGTACGGGCATGTCTCATGATCATCAGGACTTGCCTAGACAATCATGCAAGGCACTGTACAAGGAACAAGAAAGAGGTAGGCAGAGAAAGATGTGGGAAGACAACATTCAAGGGTGGACAGACTTTATACTGAGAGACTCATTGAGAAAGACGGTAAGTGAGAGAAATACAGGAACCTGGTTGTTCGGTCTCATGCGGTGCCTCTACGGTCTACCAGTCTACGGGAATGATGATGATGATGATGATGATGATGATGATGATGATGATGATGATGATGATGATATACTCTATATTAGATTCTCCAACTATCTTCCAACTTTGATTTGTTCCCATTTCGAAACAGATATTTTATATATTTCTCGTTCATGTATCGATGTATTCCCTTTTGCATGCTTCACTTTTGTTGTCTTTGAACTGGTTGTACCCGTTGACTTTTAAAACAACACATTGTTAATTACAAAGTACCAAAACTATTTTTTTTAATAATTTTTGTGTGCACCACATATAAAGAGGCTTCGCTGTTAGAACACACATACATTTGCACAAACTCGAATATACACACCATATATAAAAAGGCTTCGTTGTTTAAACACAGATACACATATACACTCATGCATATACACACCACATATAAAGAGGTGTCGTTGTTAGAACGCACATACACATGCACAAGCAAGCATATACACACCATATATAAAGAGGCTTCCTTGTTAGAACACACATACGCCTGCACAAACACGCATATACACACCACATATAAAGAGGCTTCCTTGTTAGAACACACATACGCCTGTACAAGCACGCATATACACACCACATAAAGACTTCCTTGTTAGAGCACACATACACATGCACAAGCAAGCTTAACACCACATATAAAAAGGTTTCCTTGTTAGAAAACACATACGCCTGCACAAGCACGCATATGCACACCACATTTAAAGAGGCTTTTTTGTTTAATCATACATACACATGCACAAGCATGCATATACACACCAACTGAATCACATGTAAAAAGATATTTCGTTAGAATCCGCTCACATGTTCTCTATAGAAGGTCACACCAAGTTGACTCGCATTAAAAACTTTTCAAACAATGCTTCCGTTAGACCTAGTTGTTTAAACATTTGACATTTTAACGCTTATGTGCTTATTGTTTGTTTTGTATCTGTCTCTGTTTGGTTATTGTCTTTGACAAAGGCTATAAAAGATCATCGATGCCGTACATTTCAAATTAAAACAAAAAAATTTTCAAATAAATCACGAAAGGATAAAATAAAATAAGTAAGATTGTAACGTAGACGTAAGAAAGCTCAGACAATTAGATCAATACTGAAACAAAAAAGCAATGAGCAATGTTTACTAAAACAAGCTAAATCTAATCGAAATCGCAGATGTCAAATAAAATAAGGTTATTGTAAATAATATTATCCAAATTCAAATAAACAAAAGTAGGTTCAAACGAAACATTCAAATGTCAATCATACCAAGCACAATATGAATTAAGCAAGAAAATGAAGAGTATTCAAAATAATTAGATCAATTCCCAAATAAGACGGAAAAAGGTAAAACAGAAGAGGCAAATGTCAAGGGTAACAAACGAATAGGAATGAATCAAGTAGGCGCTAAGCAAAATATAGGTGGCTTAAACAATAATATCGATGCACGTTTTTAACAAAGGTGGCAAAACATGTCAGGTAAATATCAAAATGAACAAACAAAATACAAGCGAAACAAACAAAGGCCAAAATATATAAACATTATTTGTAACTAAAAGATCAATGAACAGGTAAAAATCAGACATTTGTGATACAAAGAGAACACAAAAAGCAACATAAAATTAGTGATATTAATATGAAATCAAACTTGTCAATCTAAATTTAAACAAAACAAAGGTGCAACAAAAATGTAACGTAGCACATACACAAAACAAACATTTGATAAATGAATGAAACAATCAGGTCAAATGATAGACCTTTAAAAAAACAGAAGGCGTTCCAGCATAGAAAGGTGAGAAGGGGAGAATATAAATATTGATCCATGAGTACCAAAAAATTAAACATAGCGCATCAAGTGAAACAAAATGAAATAACTAAAGCTGTAAGTTGCTAAATCACGCAGATGTGTTATGCCATGCGTTATAAAAAGACAATACAGGTGAACCTAGGCCGCCTCCGTCCACTCGTATATAGTTCATCATAATAATACAATACAATATACACTTACGTTGCATGAAAAAGCATTGAGAAAAGCTACCACTCAAGTAACTTTCATCTAATTAGGTTCTCTCCTTCCGTATGTAGTTCGAACATCGTATCTTTTGTACAGACATACAAACTTTAAGTAGTTAAAATACAAACACAATAGTACAGTTATAAATCACGGAAAATAACTCAACTTACTATCTACGGTGTGACAATAAATGTAACTAAATACTTAAATACAGATTATTAATTGGCATAGTGGATTGATAACGAAAGATATTGTTAACAATACTTTAGTCTTTGTCGACAAATTGAGATCAATAGCTATCCAAAGTTTACAGTGGAATAAAAAGATATCAGCTAAATACATTTATTTCATCTAACTTCGAAGCCAAACTTTGTGTTATTTACGAATTCACTAAATTTATTAAATTAAAATCATCATACAGGTTAGAGAAAATTAAATTTGTACTCTATGGAGTTTGAAACTCAGGTCCTCGAGTAAATGGCACCCATCACCTTGCCTGCACGTACCAGCCCATATACCGTCACGACTATGCACGCATCACCAAAAAGTGATCGCACTGATTATGATCTCATTAATTAGCAAAACAAAAGAAAATAACATTTCGATGAAGTGAAAAATAACCAAAAGATGAAGTCATTACCACCTTCTCTAACAAAATGTCATTTGTTATTGAAAACCTTAACAGTGCACTTAAGTCTAGACATTGGAGATATTTCTCTAAGAAAGAAAGTGGAAAATAGCTAATGTATTGCTTAGTGTCAATGTGAACCGTGTCTAAGACTCTGATATAACGATTTCAGAGAATGGTGTCGTAGTTGCACTAAAGTGCCGGATGTTGTTTAAAGGTTGCAGCTAATATGATAAAAAGACAAGTCGTTTATATGCTAAATTATATCTCGAGGTATGAATTGAGAAACTGGAAAACATTGATATTGTTGTAAAGGCTGTATTACAAACGAAACTTGGAATGGAATATGGTCCTAATAGATAGCAACTGATAGTGATAAATTCTAATGACATAAAAGCGTTGAAAACATCTAAGGCGATAATAAATGAGTCATCATTGATTATTAGTGGCAGCAAACAAATATATGTACAGGATGGATGCACAAATGTATATATATATATATATATATATATATATATATATATATATATATATATATATATATATATATATATATATATATATATATATATAAAGAATACAAATCATGTGGCGAAAAACAACCCTTTCAAGCGTACTGGATCCACCAAGGGATCACGTGTGTCAGGGATTGATTAAATTAGATGCAATAAACTGACGACGAACAGTACGAAACTAGTAACTAACTAGGCTAAGCGCTTTCGACTCTTAATGAGTCTTTTTTCAAAGGCAAATACAAAACATATATACGACAAACAAATAAACACAAAACGTTGTGTTTGTAAACCTCTACATGGCTGTCTCCACATGTGTTGAAACTATAAATACAACAGAACTGAACTGAATTTTCTGGAAAAATGCAGATTCCAGTGAACAAAGTTATCAGTACAATAACATTTAATGAAACAAAATTAAAATAGAAAAATAATTTAAATCTCATACACAAGCAATTAAATTACATATAAGTAACTATATATATATATATATATATATATATATATATATATATATATATATATATATATATATATATATATATATATATATATATATATATATATATATATATATATATTTGTTATATGAGCCCGTGCGTAGCAGACACACTCGCATGACGACCTAGCAATTAATCCTCATATTTATACACAGTCTTTCCAGATTCCTATGAAAGAAATCAAGGTGTATAGGATTTTTGTATTACAAAGAATTATAAGTATATACCAGACAGAACAGACTGTGCTATCCCTGGATTCTGTAGTAGAATCTTGATAATAGTGGGCAGAATTAATAGTTTAATACAAACAATACTATCATTACCAATTTGATATTCTTTTTATCACATTATTTTATTTCAGCATAACTTATTTAGATAGAAAAAAGAATGAATAATTTCATGAATTCTAAAAGTTGCATAACTTTTCATTTGGTGTGCGTAAAAATAATCCCAAACAAAAGTGAAATAGTAAAAATATATCATACACTTTTGCTAACTGTAAATCAAAGAATAAGTCTCCGTCCAAATAAAGAGAACATTTTATAAGAGTCAAAACATTTGTCAACACAAAATGTCCGATGTGTGCACAGGTTGATACGCAGTACCAGTCTGAGCTGGCCTACACAGCACAGAGTCAATGTTTACGTTGAAATTCAACATCACAACTAAACATAAAATTGTTGAGATATATTTTTGTACAGAAGGTTACTAGATGCAGAAATATCATATTTACTGTAATGTATTTGTAACCGGATATTTTCAGTATTTGATTTATTACATTAGTTTGCCTATAAGACGTAAACACGTCTCATTTTGCATCGGATTTGCATAACATAATTACAATGTAGATATACTGTAGTTGGATAAAGTTCTGTTATTAAGGGAAACCGGTTTATGTCTATATTCTGTAAACAAAGGTGCGTTTATTTAATTCAGTAAGGTCATTCTTCTGGAGAAATTGAAGGTTGTAAGAACTCATAAATTCTAATTGTCATGTAATCCAGATATGGCCTTGACTTAACTGAATAATTCTTACTCTGAGACATAAAATTAATAAATAAAAATGTTGCTTACTAAAACTGTCACTGATTGTGAAACGAGGTGATTACTTATGTACAATGATTTTACTATTAGTTGCTTGCTTCAATGAAATTAAATATAAAAAACGTCAATCAGGTGAAACAAAACTGAACTCAATTTTGGATAAGATCAAGTCCAGTAAACAATGTTACATTGCAATTATATATATAGAGTGGATTCTATTTTCAGACATAACGCCCCTCCATGCCCACCCCAACACTAGTAACACATAAGCAATAAACGTACATTTAATAGTTGTTATTGTCCGTGTCATGGGGGTTTTGCCATTTTTCATGCTCTGATACATGGCATGACAAGCCACCGAGGGAGTATATTGGCCATATTGAAACAGACCAGATCATTTTTTCCAAATCCCTTTCGAGAGTCGAATCAAATAATGGTGGCCTAAAATGTTCATTCAAAACGATATATTCCAGAAGGCTGGATTAAAATCTTTTTCCCATGATTACAGCCAATTATCAACGATGATACTGCACAATAATTTCATGGATTTATTCGAACCAATCAGAATCACATAAAGTGATATTTTAACTAGGGGTAATATCAAAAATATGAAACCGCACATACCATAAGAAAACTGTACCGACTTTGTAACAAAAATTGTATTTTGTTTCCTTTGAACGACAGAACTGCACAGCACATATTGTAACCACGAAAGTGAAACAATTAGTGACAAGAATGAAACCGTTCATCAGGGCAGCCAGCATACTCGATGCAAATCATACTTAGATAATGTTCAAGATTCTATATATCCTATCTTCTAGACATATCCACGTTCGCTACAGCTCTCTTTAATGACTCCACGATAACAGAAACAGGTCTCAAGCATTCATCCCATTCAGAATTGGTTTTTAGAAGTTGCAGTGAATTGCTGACACGTTTTGGTGATTGCAGCGAACTATAATGCTGCAAAGTGCAAATTGTACTTGACATGAAACATTTAAATAAAGACCAACATGTCCTATTGAAGCATTAGAGACAGTAGCAAAGAAAAGCTTGTATTTATCGCAACTGAACTGACGTAGAATTCCTTTCCAAACCGGTTGTACTGAAAAGCCAACATTAATAACTTGGTGAATAAACTATCCTCTGCAAATGGACTAATATATGCTCTATTAAGTTTCATTTGGTTCCTAGTCAAAACACATATTTAATTCTCCCACCCACCTATAAACATTTTGTGAAGACATTATTGCAATGATTTCAAATATGCTAAAGTAGGTATAGGAGATCAAGTTTGTATTTTTTGTATTAATTTTCATTGAGAGAATTAACGGGAGGACTGCAGAAAAAGTATAGTTTCATTTACAACAAAGCTTGTTATGTTAATGCCACTGTCACGTAATTTTCTTTGACAAGTGTGCAATCAGCTGATAACACCAATAACAGATACAACAACATTTTCACAGGAGGACAATTATAATTCTTAAGTGATTATTCGATTATAGAACCTAAAACTTTACACTTAGCCTTTTGATGTATCCTTTTCAAACTAGAACAATTTGATTATCTATTGTAAAATTTATTTACTTGGTCAATTTGATTGACCTTCATGTTACTATTGCTAAGAATAATTAGCTACTGCATGTATATTAATATGAACAATTCGATTAACCAGTAGAGTATTATGGATTTAAACAATTTCAGTAACCATCACGTCATATTGTTTTGGCTCATGTGACTGACACCATTAATTAATGGAGTAATTTAATTAATTTTAGCGTCACTATTTTTTGAACAATTATATAAACTATTGCATCACTATTTCTTTGGTTAATTTAATTAACTATTCTCCGACCTTTTGTTTGAAACATTTTGTAACCCTTTTATCACTATTGTTTGGGACAATGTGATAAACCACTGCAACATTATTGATTTAGATAGTTGGAATAAACTTTAGCTAATTTATGTTCTTGTATATGTTACGTATCGACTTGTTCAAAATAACACAAAGAAAGAGTTTAGAAAAAAGCTTTGTAAATTTTAACAAAAATAATTTATTGTCCTAGAAAACATGAAAAAATGTAAATATGTTAATTAAGACTTACGATTTACGGAAATGAACTAAATTGTTTGTTCTAAAGATAAATTTAAGTCCTGTAAAATGTTCTAAACAAATACAGTCTGAAGTTCAGTTCGGGTCCAAAATGTCGGATGATTACGTCAGACGAAGGCTAACAGAAAAATCTAGAATTTACACAGTAAAGCACAGTTTGTATTGTTCCGTTCCAATTTAGAATATTTTCGGAAAATGTCTTTCTCCAAATCAGTAATGTTGTTCTCAAGAAAAACATTATTCAGAAAAACGAAGTAAAATTAGCTCTACTAACAAAATACATGTTGATCTATGTATATACAAGAACAGACAACTTCTTCTAGCACAAAAATACATTTTTTTAAGGAAATAGAACTCTAAGATGTTACAATAAGCTCCAACACTGTATGGAAATGAATCTGAATGACTCTTACTAAACCCTTAGCATATAAGCGTTATTTTAATTACACTCGCACGGCGGACGCATGCAATTTCATAACATTTATAGACATTAGGAAAGCTTGACCATGTATAAGCCAATCGTTTTCATAGTTATTCCTGAATGTTTACTTGTAATGAATTTGCCATCATACATAGCACGTGCTTATATGAGTCACATTTAAGACTCGAGTAAACACGATGTTTCGAACATTATCTTAGACTGATATTAATATAATCATACTAATAATTACATTTAATGAAATGAAATGAAATAAAACGATTGATACAGAATTGATTCCTTAACACACTTACTTAAACTACGGGGTCGTAACATCTATTAAATTGATTAACCATTACATCACTATTACTTTGGACAATTTGATTAACAATTGTATCAATATTTGGACAAATTGAATTAATATTAATATCACAAATTATTATGTGTCAATGACAACATTTGTTTGAAATATTCAAAACAGCAAACAGCAGCAAACAAAACAATATAAAAGTAGCAAACAAACGAACTGTTGAAATAACTTGCTTTATTATTGACTAAAATATGAAAATTCATAATTACGTTAGGAGAAAGGTAAAAGATTTTTAATAATTCTTTTTTGGTTCAATATTCTTTCATTGCTTTATACATTAATTTGGGATGATTATATATTAATACAGTCAATGTTTACCTCATGGTTGCTATATCGATTTTTTATATTTTGTTTATTACACTGAACAAAAATAAATATTACATTCGTGCTTAACTAATATGGAAGTGTAAAGACACATGCAAATATTTTGATGTAGATGATTTATTTTACAAAAATATGAAACGTTAAACCCAGAGACACCTGACATATATTTGATAATATTATCATACTATTATTGATAACATTATTGATATTTTCATCAAATTTCAAAGTCTGTGATATATTTTATCACATCTTTGTTGCTGACTATCTTTGAAAATATCATAAAAAGGAAAGAAAAACAACAATGAAGAATAAATTGTTAAAACTATAGGAAACAAATTACTTTCATTCTTCCCATTAGGTTAGTGTAGACGGGAACATGAACACGTGCAACGATGTTACTTGTCAAAGCTAATTAACAAAGCAATAAAAGCGTGAATTGCTTGAGAAAGCTTATTTTGTTAACAAACATTATATTTATATTATTCGAATAATGTGTCTAGCTAATTTATACATATATATTGATGAGAAGTTTAGAAAGAAGAAATACATGGTTATAGCAAAACAAAAGTCAAGCGAAGTGCATTCATATTACCTATTTATGATAGGTGTTATAGTCTCACGATCTCGGTACTTGAGATATCATTGTTTCCTTACTTCGGAGGTCAGAAAATATACATGGTAATTGTTCAAAAAACGTTCGAATGGGTGTCGTGTTAACAGACTTTGTTCTGTCATCTGAATGCAGCAGTAATTTTAAATTAAATTGTTAGATATTACAGAATATGAAAATATTTCCTTACACACGTGCCAAGCGGAGTATTATACGTTACAGGCAGATAGTGATGACATACAAATTATGATACGGATCGGTTAGACAGACGCCATACAAGCGATAAAGCGTTTCAAAGAGAAATAACTGACACAATTGTCTCAGGTAGACATTGGTGCCATACAAGGGATGATACGCTTCAGACAAACATCGCAGATTTTATGAAAACATCGCGACAGACAAGCAATGAGGCAAACATAGCTGGCACACAAGCAATGAGGCAAACATAGCTGACACATAAGCAATGAGGCAAACAAAGCTAACACACAAGCAAGGAGGCAAACATCGCGACACACAAGCAATGAAGCAAACATAGCTGACACACAACCAATGAGGCAAACATAGCTGACACACATGCAAGGAGGCAAATATAGCTGACACACAAGCAATGAGGCAAAAATAGCTGACACACATGCAATGAGGCAAACATAGCTGACACACAAGCAATGAGGCAAACATAGCTGACACACAAGCAAGGAGGCAAACATCGCGACACACAAGCAATGAGGCAAACATAGCTGACACACAAGCAAGGAGGCAAACATAGCTGACACACAAGCAAGGAGGCAAACATCGCGACACACAAGCAATGAGGAAAACATAGCTGACACACAAGCAATGAGGCAAACATAGCTGACACACAAGCAATAAAGCAAACATCGCGACACACAAGCAATGAGGCAAACATAGCTGACACATAAGCAATGAGGAAAACATAGCTGACACACAAGCAAGGAGGCAAACATCGCGACACACAAGCAATGAGGCAAACATAGCTGACTCACAAGCAATGAGGCAAACATCGTGACACAAAGGCAATAAGGCAAACATAGCTGACACACAACCAATGAGGCAAACATAGCTGACACACATGCAAGGAGGCAAACATAGCTGACACACAAGCAATGAGGCAAAAATAGCTGACACACATGCAATGAGGCAAACATAGCTGACACACAAGCAATGAGGCAAACATAGCTGACACACAAGCAAGGAGGCAAACATCGCGACACACAAGCAATGAGGCAAACATAGCTGACACACAAGCAAGGAGGCAAACATAGCTGACACACAAGCAAGGAGGCAAACATCGCGACACACAAGCAATGAGGCAAACATAGCTGACACACATGCAATAAAGCAAACATCGCGACACACAAGCAATGAGGCAAACATAGCTGACACATAAGCAATGAGGAAAACATAGCTGACACACAAGCAATGAGGCAAACATCGCGACACAAAAGCAATAAGGCAAACATAGCTGACACAAAAGCAATGAGGCAAACATAGCTGACACACAAGCAAGGAGGCAAACATCGCGACACACAAGCAATGAGACAAACATAGCTGACACACAAGCAATGAGGAAAACATAGCTGACACACAAGCAAGGAGGCAAACATCGCGACACACAAGCAATGAGGCAAACATAGCTGACACACAAGCAATGAGGAAAACATAGCTGACATATAAGCAATGAGGCAAACATAGCTGACACATAAGCTATGAGGCAAACATCGCGACACACAAGCAATGAGGCAAACATAGCTGACACACAAGCAATGAGGCAAACATAGCTGACACACAAGCAATGAGGCAAACATCGCGACACACAAGCAATGAGGCAAACATAGCTGACACACAAGCAATGAGGCAAACATAGCTGACACACAAGCAATGAGGCAAACATCGCGACAGACAAGCAATGAGGCAAACATAGCTGACACATAAGCAATGAGGCAAACATAGCTGACACACAAGCAAGGAGGCAAACATCGCGACACACAAGCAATAAGGCAAACATAGCTGACACATAATCAATGAGGCAAACATAGCTGACACACAAGCAATGAGGCAAACATAGCTGACACACAAGCAATGAGGCAAACATCGCGACACACAAGCAATGAGGCAAACATCTCGACACACAAGCAATGAGGCAAACATAGCTGACACACAAGCAAGGAGGCAAACATCGCGACACACATGCAAGGAGGCAAACATAGCTGACACATAAGCAATGAGGCAAACATAGCTGACACATACGCAATGAGGCAAACATAGCTGACACACAAGCAAGGAGGCAAACTTCGCGACACACAAGCAATGAGGCAAACATCTCGACACACAAGCAATGAGGCAAACATAGCTGACACACAAGCAAGGAGGCAAACATCGCGACACACAAGCAAGGAGGCAAACATAGCTGACACATAAGCAATGAGGCAAATATAGCTGACACAAAAGCAATGAAGCAAACATAGCTGACACACAAGCAATGAGGTAAACATCGCGACACACAAGCAATGAGGCAAACATAGCTGACACACAAGCAATGAGGCAAACATAGCTGACACACATGCAATGAGCCAAACATAGCTGACACACAAGCAATGAGGCAAACATAGCTGACACACAAGCAAGGAGGCAAACATCGCGACACACAAGCAATGAGGCAAACATAGCTGACACATAAGCAATGAGGCAAACATAGCTGACACACAAGCAAGGAGGCAAACATCGCGACACACAAGCAATGAGGCAAACATAGCTGACACACAAGCAATGAGGCAAACATAGCTCACACACAAGCAAGGAGGCAAACATAGCTGACACACAAGCAAGGAGGCAAACATCGCGACACACAAGCAATGAGGGAAACATCGCGACACACAAGCAATGAGGGAAACACAGCTGACACTTAAGCAATGAGGCAAACATAGCTGACACATAAGCAATGAGGCAAATATAGCTGACACACAAGCAATGAGGTAAACATCGCGACACACAAGCAATGAGGCAAACATAGCTGTCACACAAGCAATGAGGCAAACATAGCTGACACACAAGCAATGAGGCAAACATAGCTGACACACAACCAATGAGGCAAACATAGCTGACACACATGCAATGAGGCAAACATAGCTGACACACAAGCAATGAGGCAAACATAGCTGACACACATGCAATGAGGCAAACATAGCTGACACATAAGCAATGAGGCAAACATAGCTGACACACATGCAATGAGGCAAACATAGCTGACACACAAGCAATGAGGCAAACATAGCTGACACTGGCAATGATAATGCTTCAGGCAGACGTTCCTAAGATACAATCGTGACACTGCCTACATTCTACCATCTGAAATATATAACAAAGGACACAGGTGTACTTTGATAGTGATAGATGTCTTCTCAAAATACATTTTTTCTCAGATGAAACAAGCCGTCTATATGATACCGATAAAATTATATAAGATTATGAAATAGTTGGAATAATGTGCTTGTATTTGTAAAATTAGTAAACATTTCGTAACATAAAAGAAGTGTATCTGTCAAAATATATTTCCTTGTTTAAGTGTGAAAACTGGGGACTGACACTATTGGGGGTGTATTAATTGAGTCTACATTTTACAAAAGGTCTGATTACTAATTGATGGATACACAGCTCTATATTGATATCTTCTTTAATTTTTAAAACAACAAAATTAAAAATGCATATTTGGCTTTTGGTTAAAATATTTCAATGTAAGGAGGGGGGATTTGTTTAGAATTCAAACTGTCCAGATGAAGCTGTAAATAAGCATAATCAGATTAATATGCGTGATGAATGATCATCGACTTTTGTATGTATGTATGTATGTATGTATGTATGTATGTATGTATGTATGTATGTATGTATGTATGTATGTATGTATGTATGTATGTATGTATGTATGTATGTATGTCTGTCTGTATGTATGTATGTATGTATGTATGTATGTATGTATGTATGTATGTATGTATGTATGTATGTATGTATGTATGTATGTATGTATGTATGTATGTATGTATGTATGTATGTATGTATGTATGTATGTATGTATGTATGCATGTATGTATGTATGTACATGCCAAAATGGATAGTATGCCAGCAAAAATATACAAAATATGGGAAATGGATCAAATAGACAAAATTAGTAGTTAAAACAAAAACAGCGGACAGAGTTTCAGCTAGTAAAAGAAATTGATGCAAGACAATTAAGAAGCATTAAAGTATCCCTACAATGTGCTGCTGATTCAACAGCATAGGAATGAATGAAGAAAACAGAAGACCTTGAGGTAAATGAATATAGGGGAATTTACCAGCTATTGAAAATTACAAAACATATGATACAAAGATCGTTTCGCTTTGTAAAGTTCCTCATCTGAAAAGTAGTTTTTATTTTAATGGATAATTCTTAATACTCAATAACTGGACAGTCTTTCGCTATTTTGCCATGCGGTTTAACACGTTATTTGATGTTCATGAAATTAATGGTTTTACGTCAAGTCAACGGGTCATTTTATACAATAGACTCGATGGGATGCTTAATGCATCAGCCTCCGTAATAATGCTTATTCAATTCTCATCTAACAAAAGGATGCTGCTAATGTGGTTCTTATCTGCATTTAGGTTAATATAGTTAGCTTATTTGCCAAAATATCGATTGTTTCTAACGCCATTAAGTATGTTACACATGACATGAAAGAAAAAGCTTCAAAAGGAGAATTTGTTGCCATTCGCTGAAGCATACTGGATACATTCACGCGGAATAGGTAATATATTTTGTTCAAATACGATAACATCTCAAGATCTATTTTTCAACAGATAATGTTTAAATAGACATTATGGTGACATTGGTATAATATACGGTCACCGGTGTCAATATTCGCTAAAACCATTACCCTGGAAATTGAATAGTCAAATCATTGGGTTGGTAGGACAGACAGAACATTAGAGCATTTTCAGACGTTTCTCCATTAAATAAAGATTTTTCATTCAGAACAAAGTCTTAGGCGAAACAGTATCGTGTTTTAAACACGAGCATCCAAATAAATAAATGTCATTATTTAACTTTCATTGTTAATATAAAACAACATGAAAGATTTTAGACATAAAGGCACAATTCTGCTTCCAATTTATTAGCAAACCAGAACACTAGCGACACCTTTATGTTTATAGCAGTTCCTTTGTTGTTATAAAATAACTCAGTTCTCTAAATGGACGAGCTTTTAAAGTAATGTAGCCAATAAATTAAACTAGGACATCATCACGCTGATTCTAATGACAAACAACACTTGAACACCAAACTTGAACACCACACGTAAATGTACCGAACTTACTTACTTTGTCTCCTGGCATCTTATGTCGTAAAAAGCAATATAGAGTGTATTGCAGACATATGATTCTTGAATCGAATTGTAAACATATATTCCAACTACCACACTTTAGCTAATATAGCATCTTCTTATTGCAATTCGTATCAAATTATGTCTGCATTGGTTTGCTTAAACTAATGATTATCTAAGAACAGAAAAATAAAAAAGAAGAGCCAATATTTGGAGGCAAGTTTGTTGTGCAAATAGATTTTTGTTCGATTATCAGGGCATATTAACTTGCATTGTCGCTTTTATTAATGCAATTTTCATTTAATCATTTGTATTTAGCCATTAGATGTTGTATTCCTGTTTTAAATTTGCTCATGAGTTTTATGCCGATTAAGTCAGAATTGTTGACCTTAACAGCCTCGGATATGTTACAGAAAGTTGCATCGTCCATTATGGCCTGAATGGTCCTCTGCACGAGGTCCATTAAATAGGTAACTTGTTATCCTTGTAATACCAATGGAAAATGCCTTTACCAATGAGTGCAGTTTTCTAACAAAAATATCAATTTAGATCGATTGCCCCTCGGCGAATTTTGTTATAACAGAATTCATCCAAAAAGTACTTTGAGATGTGTGTATTGTATGAGTTTTAACGCTGTGCTCATCTAGCAAGTATTCTTTGACGACGTATGCATGTCATGGAGGGTTGTTATGAATTGGATTCTTCTGGTACTGGTGTATGGTTTGGTGGTGTTTTACAACCATAGGCAACAGTTTGGAGGTATAAAAGTATATAGCGACAATAACTGAGTCTAGCACTGGTAACAGGATAACCAGGCCGAATCAAACACCGATATATTGATAACTAGATCTAGTCAGATACAGATATCTGAATGACCAGTCTGATTCAGGAACATGTATCTGTGTTTGTGGTCATATAGGCCAATCCAGACATCATTAGTTTCTTTTCAGTCGGGTTCAAAACAACAAATTCATGGCTCTTCCATCTGACAATTTTATTCAAATGACTTTTATTTCGTCATTAGTTTCATAATTGCATAGCAATTGTTGGGATTTTGCCCGTGATAATACCAATACTATCTAAGTTGTCCACTTCAAAAAAGCCACATTCCATTTAGCCAATCTAGTAAATCAGAGACAACGACCGTCCAGAACGGATCGTTGGTCTTCCTCTATAAATTTATGGCTTTATTAATAGCAAAAGAAATGTCTCTAAATGTTAGAATATAACAGGAGATTGTATTAGCAAATTTTACTGTTACGGTAGGGTTGTTTTTATTTATACCCTTGAATGTGACGGGGTTTAATTAATTATTTTTATACCCGTGTATGGTGTTAGTTATATGAAAATGGGTGGGGTGTTTCCAATATTTTTTTAGGTATGGCACCCACCCATGCTCGATTATTGTTCAGACGTCAAGTAGGTGAATACGGTTCTGAGCCCCCAGTCAGCAATGCCGACAGTTAAATTCAAAAGTACTAAAGAATGAAATTAAACAGTAAATACAAAAGTACAAAGGGGTGGAATTAAATAAAACAATTTAATTAATAATAAAATTTCAACATGCGAGCTTCCCAATCGCTCGACCCTTTTGTGCCTATTTCATCATCTGAATCTGGTTGAGAAATTTGCCCTGTCCTTGGTTCTACTCATCTGTCCCTCTAAATTTCTCATGCACTCCTCCTTTACTCTTTTGAATTTCCTCTCCACCTCCACTCCTCCTTTGCTCCTTCGAATTTCCTCTCCACCTCCACTCCCCTTTCCGTCGACTTCCTCGTCGAACCGTCGACTCCTGACTGTACCGAGAGTCTTACTTCAGTCTTCTCTCCCAGATTCTCGGAACTCTCCTTCTAACTGAAGTTGCCCCACCCGGAAAGCTTCCTGTAAAACACAAGGAGGGTGTACTATTTTGCTTGGCACATACTCTCACACTAATCCCAGATAACTTATCATCAGATAAGGCTATCTAATTTCATGGGTCACGCATCATTTCCCACCGAAATACTCATACATTTATGAATGGTAAACAAAATGTAAAATCATAACATAATAACATATCATAAAGCACGATATCAATTACTCGTATACAGGCAACGATAATTGATTCACATCAGTACATAATAACCAACACATCTATTTTGCATCACAAATAATACAAATATATAAATATGCAACTATGCTCTGAACATATTCAAATATACATTCGTAATCTTGCTTACATAAATCATTTCCTAACTCCAATACAAATCTCAAATAAGTACACAAATGAAACTCTACAAAGTAATTCTTCATTCTTGTTGGTTCATCGGTTAGCTTAGTTTCTATTCCATGCTAATTTCCATGCGCCTGAAGGTGAATGGTGTTGCCTTCATTTGAAAAGTGTAGATATCCAATTGTTGATACTGCTCTACTTCAGGAGAAAAATAGAAACCAAGAAAAGAAACCAATCAAATTATCAATACACAGAGGTGATTGTAAATTGCCTCTACGGCAGAGAACTACATTTTGAAACGGATACACTCCGGGAAGTGAGGAGTTCGTTCACCAGGTCAATAATGGCTGTCTTAAGTAAATCTAATCTTCGTTCAAAGGTCAAATATATGTATTGTGTATGTGATATAAATAAAATATATTTACAGTAAGTACGCTTTATCAAGCAAGCTTCGTTTCCTTTTAATGAAAAATGTATGCATCTTGTGATATATCATTGATACAGAGTACATACTATGCATGCATATATACAGAGAGAGAGGTTATTTTATTCCTCCATTTTCTGAAGATTTTAAGATAAAGTATAGAAATGCAATTTAATATATTGAATCACAAAAATGTTGATTCATTACTTATAAAGTTTTTTTAATTACTAGTAATAGCAAACTATATATATATATATATATATATATATATATATATATATATATATATATATATATATATATATATATATATATATATATACATATACATATATATATATATATATATATATATATATATATATATATATATATATATATATATATATATATATATATAAATATAGTTACCAAATAGATAGATCACAATATGATTCTGCTTTTAAATTTTTTTAAAAATATAACTACAGAGTAAATATATGCTTCAACATTTGAAAGTAGAACTACACCAAAAATATTAAGAATAGTATTCCAAACGTTTTGTAGTCCAATACAAATATTTCATTTCTTACGTTTTGTGTAAGTTTTCTATTGAATCGATTATATAATATCCTTTAACTTAATGAAGTACTTGGTAGAGAGTCTGATCACATTAATCCATGCATGATATTCCAAATGTTCTGTGATCTCATTTAAAGCACCAAGTTGCATAATCAGTATATCATCATGGATCTGATCATTAAAAAATAACGTAAGAAGAAATCCTCTGAATAATGCAAATTATATATGAACTAATATATTTCTATACATGGGAAAGTGCATCTGCTATTAAATTGTCATTTCATTTGATGTGCTCGATGTCAATATTTTATTCACGTAACAACAAACTCCACCTTAATAATCTCTGATTTTTGTTTTCCATCTTACCGATTCGATGAAAGTAACGTGGTTGTGATCACTAATGATAATAACCGGAGAAGGAGTTTCGATTGTAAAATAATTTATTTCGTGCTTATTTAATTTGTTAGAAATATGTCACACTGGATGGTTAAAACCATTTATATCTTCTTGAATCAATATTTATCCAACCCCAACATCACTTGCATCAACAGACAGTTTAAATGACTAACTGAAATTTGGAGCCGTACGAACTTGTCCATTCATGTGTATGGCCTTTAATTTGTAAAACGCCTCTTGACGTTTTTCAGACCAATGAAACTTGGTTTTCTTGCTCAATAAATTTTTCAACAATTACATAAATCTTGCAACAAAATTTCCCAGAGTATCCAGCCATACCCAAAATCTCATCAGTTTTTTTTTTTTACTGACAGGCACAGGAATTTAGAGATGGCCTTGACTTTAGCGTCTATAGGTTTCACTTATCCATGTCCCACAATATGTCCTAGAAACGCCCACCCGCACGGCAGAAATTTCACTTGGATAAATAAATTGTCAAACTTGCATCAGTGAGTCTGTCAAGGGCTTTCCTAATTGTTGCTAGATGTTCTTTCCAGGTGTTGTATTGTAGGTGATAACATCATCGATTTAAACAGCACAATTATCTAGACCAGATGTAATCATCTACCTTAAACGTCGAAACCTACATAACAAACCTCTCATCTCAAACGCCATCACTTTATTTTGATAAAGGCCATCTGGAGTCACGAATGCCGAGCTTTACTTTATCCTATTCGTCAGAGGAAAATGCCAACGTCCTTTCAGATGTCTAAACTTGGTGGAATAATTTGCATTTTCAATTTTATCATCGATTCTGGGTAATGGAGATGAAAGTTTTAGTCACACTGTTCACTTTTATATAATCTATGCACATGCAAAAGTTTTATCTGGTTTCAGAACAAATATTCACGGCGAACTCCTGTCTATTTTATTAGGCTCTTTGAAATCGTTACCAGCAAATACTGAATTTCTTTTTTTTCAAATATTCCTGTTTGAGAGGGTTCATCTTGTGTGTGTGTGTGTGTGTGTGTGTGTGTGTGTGTGTGTGTGTGTGTGTGTGTTGATATACTACTTTCGAATTTACAATTTCAGCGTCAGGGAAGGATATGTTTATTTATACAATAACATGTTGAAGTAAGTGCTCTTTTTAGGTAATTGCTGTTTAAGTTCTTTCATTATTTGTTGTTGCAAATGTGAACGTTTCTGGTCCAGATTATTCATAATTTGTATATTCCGAAGATTTGTCACTCCAATTGAATCCAATTGTATTCTACCACTTCAATCCTCGATGAGTGGGGCAGGTACAAAAAATAATAACAGCATGATTAACGTGACTCTCCCTCTCTCAATATACTGGTACTCCATTACTTTACTGTCGAATCAAGAAGACGGTTATTATAATTTATTTCGTTTTTCCTTCACTTTGTAAGGATCGTGATCTGAAGAAATACGTAATCTGAAGAACATTTTGAGGAATGAGCAAGAGGGGCAGCATTATATCACTAGACTAGACATCCTTTTTATTGATGTTCCGTCAGACCTTAATTTCACTTTTGATCTGAATTGCCGGATACCGAATTTAAGCAGAAATGGTTGGAAAATTCCAGTCACAAAGTTTGACCCTTGAACAGAATTGACAGATCTGGAAAGGCCATATTAAGTAACAATCTTTATCAAAGCTTTTATTTTAGTTACATAGTTCTTGAACTCTTCATGTATTATGTGTTGTCAGAGACTTTTGGAATCTTTATTAACATGTTTAGAAGAGCATCAGCTTAGCATTGTCGTGCTTTCTCCCATACAAATTCAACATAGGTCTGATTTTCAATAATTCCTAAAACCTTGTCGATAGGCTTTAGAGACTAACTCATAACCCTTCAAGATATAATCCTTAACCACATCATAGCACTCTGCAGTAGTGACAGTGAAATGTAAATATCACGAGCTTTACCAGTATTTACACATTTTAATGATAGAATCCAGTACTCTCTCGGTCACTTCAAAATTTTAGCACATTTCTCAGAATGTACAAACCACTGACCTACTTCTTGTTCCAGAAAAGAGGGTACTAACTTGATATCTTAAAACAAGAGAAGTAGAGGGTGTTCTTCCTTTGACAACTCTAATCCCTTTAATTAAATTTGAAATTCTCTTTCTTCTTTTCTCTTTGTACGTTTACATTAGCATATTTTTTTTCCCCTATAACTGCGTGTTTCCGTCGCTCCTCGTTCTCCAGTAGCATTTGTATTTCTTCTTACATAAGTTCCAGCTTTCTTATCCATAATTCCATCTTGTATTTTAATTTCCATTCCTTTACTTTTATGTCAGTCTGATACAGACTTGCGGATCGAAATCAAATCACTTGTATCCAAAACACTTTTCTCCACCAAATACTTGAGAAAAATGTTTTTAAATCCATCTTCGTTAAGGTATCTTTTGCCTCAGAAAGATCATATTTTCTCGCAAGCTGAAGCAATTATCTTTCTTCAAAAACGTCTAACTGATCATGAGTAGGAATTGAAAGAAATATTTCAAAGTTTGATAATATTGTAAAGAAGCATGATTATTTCACTACAGATTTCTAAAATTTGAAATAATACTCGGGACATAAAACGTTCTGAAAGAAAGCGAGTTTTAATTTCAATAATTAAATTTTCTGAAATATTTTAGCCAAATTCGTATATCCCAAAGGATAAGGCACCAATTTTCTTTTACGAGTCTAGGCTCTTACAATAAGTAACAGAAAAGATTGAAAACAGCAAGGTTGGTAAAATCTAACAAATAATTTATTTAAATAGAATACAAAGTGAAAAATTAAGAAATAGAATTTAGTGTTACAAATCAAATAGAAACATGATCCAATAATTAAAATTAGAAGTCCTAATAATACAAAAACCTGAATGAAACTGAGTTCGAATCGCAATGAAATCAAATTGGAATAGATGACGTCTGTTGTAACCTTCAAAGTGTAGATGTGTCAACAATTTCTTGCTAAATCAAAAGAAAATATTATTCCAATTTTAACTTCCGTATAAATTTCAGTGAATGTTTCTGTCCGAAACTTTTATAGCATAGGAGCACTTATGTATTTCCAGGGGAAAGAATCACATGAATTCAATAAAACAAATTCAACCCAAACAGATCACAACATGATAACAACTTAACATGTCAATTGTATGCAACCCAACTAAATAAACCTTATCTAGACAACAGTTAAACAGTAGTTTAAAACGCAAAACAGATTCCTGGATGACAGCCACAAGTTCATTGTTCTTAAAAACTTAACGTTATGCTATTTGTCACAACGTACTTGCATGACCTTGATTCAAGATGAAAATTCTTACTATGCGAAGGATAAAAGAAAATTAGAAAGATTTTTTTTTACCAAACTGTCACTGAATCTGAAACAAGGTCAGAAACTAGATATAATATTGCTATTTTTAGTTGCTATGAAACAAAACAAATCTAAGTCAAAACAAACAGATATAAACTAAATTCTGGACAACAATATCAAATCTAGTAAAGGAAAAGTTACATTACAATAGCAAGTAATTAAATTTTAAAAAATTAAAACTAACAAACAAACAATTAAATTAAATATACATAACACCTTTTATTGCACGGGCGATTGGGCAAACTCAAATTAATTTGGTACTTACATGGTGGTTTTAGTTATTTTTATTGGCGCTAATTTTTCTTTCTCTTTTGATTATTTCTGTTTAACATTAATATAGTATTGTATAGTAGCATACGGCCGATAACATCCAGTTCTAATCAGCAGAAACCATCGAAAATTGAAAAATAGAATTTCAACAATTTCTGGGCAAAACGTAGGAGTCTCTAATGTGAATTCATTCTTCAATAAGGTAAATTTAATCAACAAAATTTAGTCATCAATTGGGTAAATTCGCATTTAAAACCAACATTCCATGTCGTGTTTAGATACATGTTGTATACACATACAAACTAATTTTTGGCTGAAATGGATGTCTAATTTGGTATTGCCGTTCTGTTCCCTAGAGTCAAAAGATTGTTTTTCGTGTTTTTTCCATCCCGTGTGGAATTCCAGTAGTTGTTATGTCGAGTAAGCTTGATCATCAGAAGACTCTAATAAAATTGGGAAAATTAGCCAGTTTTATTTAAACAAACATAAAAGAAGCACAGAAGAAGAAAAAAATAATCCATGTACTTTCAGCAGAAAAGATAATGGTAGTCTTTTGTCTACAATTATTAAGTCAGTCATACTTACATATCAGGAAATGGAAAGTGTCCCTTGTAGTTCATAGATTTTCTAAATTATTGTTTAATTATTTTGCAAGTAATTTACGCCCATTGTAAATGTTTATGTAAAACTAATCCATTGAGGTTTAATATGTGTAAACCTTATGTCTGCATACTAGGAAAAGACATCTTTTATTCTAGCCCAAACTCCTTTTTACGACGCCAAAGATCATTTTGCACACATGTAACAATCTGTGATGCATATATATATATATATATATATATATATATATATATATATATATATATATAGACAAAAAGATATATAAACAAACATATATATATATATATATACACAAACATATATATACACATACATATATATACACATACATATATATACATATATATACACATACATATATATACATATATATACATATACATATGTACGCATTCATAAATGGGATATGTGTATATATATATATATATATATATATATATATATATATATATATATATATATATATATATATATATATATATATACAAATAACAGTTATAATTTATTTTCAACATCTAGATGTTTCAAAACAAATCTTATTATTATGTTATGGTCCCTATTTGGATCAATTCCGACAAGAGACTAATCATCAACATCCCAATTTTGAAGCTATTGTTTGAACAATAATACAAAATGTAATACCGTGCTCTGGCTAGGGAATTACTGCCATTAGAAAACCAATAATTCAATTGCTATTACCACAATTCAGTATCTTTAGATCTTACTGTACATTACCGTGTAAAAACCATCAAGGGAGAGCTCTGCATTTGTACAATGTGGAATTTTGATGCAAGGCTAAAGCATGGGAATGCAAGTGTAAATCTTTGATCATGTTACATATAACATATAGTAAAATTCACTTCAATCAATACAATGATAAAGGCAATGTAATGAATATTTTTTTCATATAATGTTATACATTGGATTGGCAAATGCTCCTAGAGGTATAATTTTATATCGATATAGCAAAGAGGAATGTAACTATTATACTTAGACTCAGATTCAAAATCATTGAATGTAAAACAAATTTGTAACATGTGAATACTTGAATACACATCTTACTTAGCACGATTTATTTAACAGTGTACTCACTCTTTTGAAAACTATAAAAGTGTTACGTTTATCTACATTTTTGACTAGGGATATATAATTTCATCTAAATTTTTTAAATTCTATTCATAATTGTAAGTTTTACAGAAAATATTTAGTTGCATTTGCCTGTAATCTTTTAAAAGTAATATAATATATACTTTATAAATTGATGCTTAGGTATGTGTTGAAAAGTATCAATAATAATCTTGATAATAAGATTTAATGTCACCTTTGGAATCTGTTTTTAATTGGCTGATGGGGCTTCATTAAGTGGCCATTAATTAGGCTGTCACATGCATAGGCAAAATCAACGCGAAATGAGTAGTGTGATATGTAACGTGGGGTGCTTTATTAAACAAGATTCTTAATGGTAGGAGTGTATTAGAAAATAACATAGCAATCAGAGTCATTTACAATGTGGAGTCAATCCCATTTCTACTGTTCTTGTTTTAAGTCTGTAGACGTGTTGGGAGTGCTTTTATTCGCGAGAAGAAACATTTGTTTCGATTATTCAGTTGTTATAGAAAGTTCCCAGTATTTGGGCTATAATATTATTTTTGGAACTGTTGTGAATTATTCGAAGGAATTTTGGACGATGCAATCCTGACAATCCCATCATGATTCTTCGTTGACTAATACACTTCCGGTTTGAAATTTATTCAGAACTATTTATTTAATACTTGCTGGTTTTGATTCTTTCTATTACTTAACTTTTTACTCTAAAGTCGTAACACAAGAAGAAACACAATCACTAACCTTTGAGTTTGTGTCTACAACTTTAATTCCAAATATAATTTTAAAAAACATCATTGAATACAAATTATACATTCATCAACTACACTAGTAGTATAGGAAAATGAGGGTTTTGGCCCACCACCCCACCCACACCGCATCCCCCACCCCCACCAAACCCCTCATTTCCCTATACTACTACTATGTAGACAGATATTTTGTAACCAGACAAAACAACAGGTGTTGGAATGCGATAAGCTCTGTCAACAGAAGTGACGAATTTGTTAGAACAGCGTATGTGTGGAATATGATTATTCTAAAGACGGCAAATAGGTTTTACCACAAATTTTTATCAGATAACAGGATGAAAATTAAACTGTGCATTAGAACGTTTCAGTTAACAAGGTGAAAATTAAACTAGCATTAGAATGAAAATGATATTATTTTAGTTATATTATATCTTAAGTTTAGATAAAATTTTATGTTACTCATATTTTTTGTGATATTTTTTTCAAATTATTGCAAAACCCTTTTAAAAATTTTTTAATTTTAAAACCCCTTTTAAAAACCGATTTGTAAAATTTTTCGAAATTTTTTTTAAAAACCTTTTTAATAAAAATATTTTTATTTTTAACCCCCCCGGGAAAGGAAAACCGGATTTGTTTAAAAAAAATTTTTTTTTTTTTTCTTTTTTTTTTTTTTTTTTTTTTTTTTTTCTTTTTTGGGTTTTTTTTTTTTTTTTTTTTTTTTTTTTAATTTTTTTTTTTCTTTGTTTTAATTTTAACCCCACTTAAAATTTTATCCCAAAGAACTGGTCATTAACAAGGGTAGATATGATATTACTCGAAGGATCTTGTTGTAGTATTTGTAACATTTTTTACACACCAAAGTTTTTTATGATAATATTTATAGTATTGTATTAGTGCGTCTACATCTTGTTTTGGAATATCTTTTGAAATATGATTGAAATCAACTATACTTCTTTTCATTATAATATTAGTTCACATAGTCCTATGTTTGGCTAATCGAAATAAGAGCTGGTTGTTCAGCTATAAATTCCAAACACCAGAGAAAAATTGCTAATTTTAAAGTTTTATAAACTGGTTCAAATACAAATTCTTCTTCGGAATTTTGGTTTATTATTACAGATAATACTCCAGATGAGTCATCATTTGGATGACGAAATAGATATTTGGTAGATATTCTAAACTTTGTACTGCTAAGCACTGACAATCTATACACACCGGTAACTTCTGCAATATTTTTAATAGAATTATTTTTTGGTGTCAACCTAGTATAACCGGATGCAACAGTATACACAATATTTTTAATCTGTTTGTGAGGCATTTTAATCATATTCGTTTTCTCAACAATATTAAGAATTCCACTAATAATATCATTGAGTTTTGTGTTAATATCATTGAGATTTGTGTTAATATTAGCGAGTGTAATGCTAACATTTGATGGATTTCCAAAAAATTCATCTCTAATTTTGTTTATGTTTCTGCGAAAACTTAAAAATGTATTCACGTGACTGGTAAAATCAGTTTTGAGCGCTGTGATTTCATTATTAATTGAAGCGTCCCAATCATTGACGTATTTTTAGTGACAGCATCCCCATCCTCAGTTGGGTTTCCAAGATATGTAATCTTGTTTTGTGTCATAACAATATTCCCACTTGGATTTCGTACAACTACATCTGACAGTTTTACGTTACTCGTCTTTAATCGTCCTTCTTTGTCCTGGAAAATGACGACTTCATCTGGATCTACGCTGGTAAGATTTAGTAAATTATTGATTTCATTTTTGAGCCGATCAAGAGTTGCATATTTGGATAAGTCACCTTGGTAACCTTTTGTTGATAAATCTGATAGTGTTCCAAATTTTGTATAGTAGCTCATTATTTACTGTCCTAGATAAAATTATCAACACTAGTTTAATATTATATAAAATGGCAAAATCGTCGATATTAAACTTTGATACAGAGAGACTAGTGAAGCATAAACATAACAATGAACTTCCTGATTGTCATTATCTTTTTGTTGGGCGAAATGGATCGGGGAAAACAAATTTGCTTATGAATTTGCTTCTTGGTGATAATTTTAACTACGACAGAGTTTATATTTACACAATCAATCCACAGCAAGATAAGTATGAGTTATTAAGCGAATATAATAACAAGCTTCGTGATGATCTTAAAGCTGGTGAAGATTTTTTTATAATTAGGCAGCCAGAAGATCTTGTTCCAGTTAATCAACTTGATGCAGATGAACATAAGATAGTAGTTTTTGACGATATTCCTCTAAATAACATGGAGATGAATAAAATAAGATCATATTTCTCACTGTCACGTAACAAACAGTGTAATTCTCTTTATCTCGCTCAAGGATTTTATAATGTTGATAGATTTATTAGGCGAAATACGGGTTGTTTTATTTTATTTCCAGGACTGGATAATGTTGACGTTAGAAATATTGCAAGCGAGCAATGCGGTGGCGTGACAAAAGATAAGTTTATTGAACTTTACCGTAATGCTACAAAAGATAAATTTAACTTTTTCTTGTTTGATAAACTTACAAATGATCCAACTAAAATGTTTCGCTGTTGTGTTAACAGTTACTTACAGTAAAGAGTTTCAATTTTATAAAATTTATAATTATAATAATGGACAAACGAGCAAGATACAGACAACACATAGAAGATCTAAAAAAAAACTTGCTCAATCTCAGGCATCACTTAAGCAAAAAGTACAAGAAGCACGACGTGGGCAAGTAACTGCTACAGAAGCAACAGCTACAATTTTCAAGCCGATTACTGAAGCACTATTAGGTAAACAACCTGAAACTAAACCACTATCAGAAAAAGAACTTAAACAACTGCAGAAAAAAGGTTTGGTTGGAATTGATAGAGAACAACAAGAAGCAGCTGCTGCAAAACTTGTTACTAGATCTGATGAAGAAAAAAGAAAACTGATTGAGGCACTTACAGCAAATATAGCTGATCCTGCGGCTAGACAAGCTGAAACAGATCGATTGATAAACAATCCGCTGGAACCTGAGCGAAGATTAGCAGAGTTAACAACGCAAGGAATAACAAATATTATAACAAATTTATCAGGAGACATAAAAGATATCAGAGAGGAGCAACAAAGAGTCAGTGATCTTACTGTAAAGTTTATGGAAGTTGGAGATCAAAGATTTTATTTTACAAAAAGAGCAAATGATGAGATAAAAGGTAGTGAATATGATGATTTTTTAAACAAAGAAAATATAAGTGATACTGAAAATATAAGCAGGTGGACTGATGCAGAATATCAAGTATTAATCGATAGATTAGATGTAATATTTAAAGATGGAGCTGCTGATAAAGATGAAATAAACACGGTTACAGAAATTGATGATATGCTTGCACTTTATGATAGAATGAGAAACGGTGTCATTGCTCTCACGTTTAAAAAAACAGCAAAAGATAGTAGAGCAAAACCTTTTGGTAGTGGGTGGAGTTTTAGAAGGAAATTTTTTACTTTTGATAAATCTCGTATACAAAAAAGTAGAGTAAGAACAGGAACTGGTGTAAAGTTATTTACATCAACTACTGAAATGATAGGTAGATTAATGTTATTAATATCGTCAAAGGAAGCTGGGAATGTTAGTGTTGAACTTGATAATGAAATCATTGACATACTTGATCATCTAAGATCGAGTGAATTATTAACATCTGACGAATATGAAACTTTACACCGCGACTTAATTTTTTAAAATGATATAATATTAAAGGAATGCAAACAACATCATTACTAAACTCTATTGAGTCTGCGATAGATAGCGCAAATTTTTCAGTAAATTATATTCCACCTATCCAACTAGATCCTACAAAACAAAATGAAATTGGATTAATTTCTTGTACTTGCTGGAATGCTATACCTAACGTGAAAAATGATGTTAACGATGAAATGTATTTTACTATGATTACAACATCTCCAATATCTACAACATAAAAAATAAAAATTCCGCAAGGAGCTTATAATATTACTGATCTAAACAAGACAATCAAAGAGCTCATCACAAAGCTGACGGTGTGGCTGATAATTTTGAATTAGCAGCAAATTATAACACATTGCGAACTAGGATAACTTTGAAAAATATAGCAATCAATCTTGAACCAAGAGAAAGAAATATTGCACAACTGTTAGGATTTACTGAAAAAACTTACACTGCACTTGATCAGCCTGTTACATATGACAGTGAACTGCCAGCAAATATAACAGAAGTAAATACAATATTAGTAAATTGTTCTATTGCTTCTGGTTCTTATACATCAAAAGGTAGCAAAGGTCAAACGATTTACAGTTTCTCACCAGCAGTCCCGCCAGGTTCTCTCATGCAAATAACTCCACGACATATATATTATCCTTTAAACGTTGAAGATCAAATATCAAGTATAATAATGCAGTTGACAGATCAATCAGGAAAACAGTTACATGTTAATAATGAAGTTGTAACTTATTATTTACATCTACGCGAGCAAAAGTTAAAATTATGCAACATCAAATATAATGAAACAAAGAAAAAAAGTTTTTCGAAGAAAAATAGTAGGAGGATTTCTTGGAAATATATTCACTAAAGTTTTTGAAAATATTCCGGGTATAGCACGTAAAGTTGCACCAATTGCTATTGACGCTGGTAAAGCTTTTGCAACTGGAGCTGCATCTGCCGCTGGGACTGCGGTGGGACAAAAAATAGCTGATAAAATAAAAGGTGATCCACCAACTGCATCTGAAATAAAACAAGCTATCTCAGAAATCGCTCCAACAAAAGAAACTCAAAAAGCTATGATAACAACAACAAAAAAGTTATTATCACCAAAGGGCGAGCAGATCATACAAAAATTAATAGCTAAAGTAACAGTGCCGCAATAAAATTTTATATAATCTAATAAAATAAAATGTCTGTTAAAAATTATCTCGAGTTAACAGAAACTTATGACATCGACAATGATGTGACAGAATTCGAGTTTGTTGAGTATCTTGATGAAAATTCTAACGAACCAAATAAAGCTGGTATTAGAACATTTAACACCAGAGACGAAGATGTATGTCTACTGCCACATAAGGCTATGTTAGAAGTTCGTGGTCAGATTATGACAGTAGCCAATCCACCTTCTGCAATTGCAGTTGGAGCAGAAGTAGCTCTTATAAATAACGGCTGGTGTTTATTCAAAAGTGCTAGATATCAACTGGCCAATCAAACTATAGAAGATATTTCAAGTGATCTACAAGTTGCAAGTACAATTTTGAATATCATTTCGTTTTCCGACGATTACTCGAGATCAACTGCAACTAATATGATGTGGTTTAAAGATACTGGACGGGGTATAGCTGAATCAACAGAATTTTTAAAGAGAGGCGCTATAGTACATGGAGCTGATGCTGATGCAAATGCTGTAATTGTGAGAAATTTTCTCATTGCTAATGCAGACGCGCTAGCTATTGTCGCACCAGGTGCAGCTGCTAATGCAGATGCTACAAGAGTTTCTCTTACAGCAGCTTTTAATAATCTAAATATAACACCACCAGCTGCAGATGCAAACGGTACTGCGATGTTAATTTACTTCTTAACACACTTGACGTGAGAAATCCACGCTATAACGATGGTTTTGCTAGGCGAAGAAAACTTGCAGCAGGATCACGTCAAATTACAATGATGCTTCCACTAAGCATGATTATCGGCTTTTGTCGCGATCATGATAAAGTATTCCGTGGAGTAAAACATACTCTTATTTTAGATCGAGCAGACCAAAACGATTGCTTGTTTAGATCTGGAGGGGTTGATGTACAGTTTATTATAAACAAACTCGCTTTGTGGATGCCACGTATAACACCATCAATCACTAAAATATCAGAACTAAATAGCACACTTGATAAACATACAAACAGAATTTATTTTAAGCAGCATAAGATATATCAGACAGCGGTTCCAAATACTACTGACTACACATGGAGGGTCACAACAACATCAAGCGAACAACTGCCGAGAAATATCTTTGTCATATTTCAACAGCAAGCCCGACGAGGTAACCAACAACAAAATAATGCAATATTTGATCACTCTGATGTCAGACGAATATATGCTAGATTAAATTCAAAGCAATATCTAGAACGAGCTATCGAGGTCAATTTTGCTGATGACGTTAATAAAAATATTTCCCGACCGTACATATACCTGCTTGACGCAATACAAAAATATCAAGATGTTGAAGATGGAACTCAAAATTCAGCAGAGGAATTTCGTACGCTTTATCCTATATTTCATTTTGATATTAGTAAACATAACGAGCGAGCTGTAGACAGCACAGCGGATATTGAAATTACCTGGACACTTGGGGCGGTTCCAATAGCATCGTTATACGTATACGCATTAGTGATTAGTGATAGATTTATCACGTTAGATTCTATTGGATGTAAAATGACAGTTCAAGTTTAATCTACAGTTGTTATATAAAATGGCAAAGTATATTGTAAAAAAAGTGTATTTGACCGATGGCCAAGTTAAAAAATTAGTAGCTGCTATTGCAAAGCTAGAATAGGTATCATTAAAAATCAATCCTAATATTTCTGATGGTGTTTTAACAAAATTAATGCTAACAAAAAATCAAGTAAAGAAGTATGATCGTAAAAAAACTTTTGTTTCAAATTTGAGTGCTACACAAACGACAGCGATGGCAAAAGAAGGTGGTTTTCTTGGTCAAGCATTATCAGTATTAACTAGTACAATAATACCTAAAATTTTACCAGTCTTAGGCACATTAGGACTAGCAGCAGCGTCTGGAGCAATATCTGGCGCAACGAAGAAAGCAGTCGCAGGTAATGGTATCATTCGTGGAAGTGGAATAAAAAAATTGTAAATTTTATGTAAATAATATATTATAATGCCACAAAAGAAAAAGAAATCGCCAACAACAAAAAAAAAGAAAACAGCAAAAACAAAATCGCCAACACCAAAATGCAAATGCATATGCAATCAACCAAAACAAGGAGGAATTATTCCAATCGCTCCACTTTTGGCGGGACTAGCGGGAAGTCTGCTGCCAAATCTTTTAGGAATCGGACGTGGTCTAACATTACCGGGAACTCGACCACCCCGTTGAGTAATTTTGATATCATTGATAAGTTAAAAGCGGTTCCTGGATTTCACGGAGTTTATTCTAAAGATGAACTCGCAGCAGTAAAATCACCATCACCTGTAAGTTCGTGTGTTATTAATATACAAGATTTTAATGACGGATCCGGCACGCATTGGGTAGCAGTTTATAATAATAATTATTTTGACTCGTTTGGACTTCCTCCAAGCGATGTAATAAAAAAGTATATGAAGAAAAAAAATTAAAAAGATATATTATTCATCAAATCAACTCCAACCTGTTGGAACGTCTGCTTGCGGATATTATTGTATTATGTTTATCCAACAGATGAGCAGAAATCTTAACTTTTTAAAATTTATTTTACAGTTTGACAAGCATCCTTCTCACGCTAATGATGAGATCGCAATAAATTTTATCTAAACTTAAAAATAGAATAATGTCAACATACTGTCTCAAGTGTAGAACTAAAACAGAAAATATTAATGAAACAACAGAAAAAATAAAAAACAACAGGATAATATTAAAAAGTTTTTGTGCAGCCTGTGGAAAAAGAAAAAATATGTCTTTAAAGAAAGTGTCCCCAGCGACAGTATCCTCAGAGATGTCGCTAGGATCTGGTTATCCTGATATTATTTTAGTCGACGACTAAAAATATAGAATGATATGCAACTGTGATTCTGACAGAGATTTGTGTCTTGAGCAAAGTAAAATTGTCGCATACTGTCAATGTTGTAACAACAGAGAAATAATAGGGTCAGGTATAGATATACATAAAATTATTGGAAAATTACCAAAACCAAAAGGCGGTTGGACATTGCCAGGTCATCGGTATACTGGTTCGTGGAATCCGCTAGATCAACAACTAGATGAAAACGACAATCCGTTGCCAGGCCAAGAGCCTTATAATCAAGTGGATGCAATAGCAATGCGTCATGATATCTGTTATCGTGATCATGAAAACTCAAAATCAGATTGTGATAAAGTAATGTTAGACGAATTACGTGATATGGAGCCAACAAATCTACGAGAACGTTTTGATAGAAAATTTGTTCAGGGAATGATAGGAGCAAAATATAAACTCGGACTCGGTAAAAAAGTATACGATGATCTTGCAGTCGAGCTGCACAGACCTAAAAAAAAGTTCCCACGACGTAAAGTTGTCGCTAATGGTGTAGATGATATCTGGGCAATAGATTTGGTGGATGTATCCAATCTAGCTCAGTTTAACGTTGGCGATGATGGTGCTCCAAAAAGGTATTTGTTTAATGTTATAGATGTTTTTAGCAAATACGCTTTCAGTGTACCTGTTTCGGATAAGACAGGAACTTCAATGACTGATGCGTTAAGACAAATAATAACGAGTACAGAAAGAAAACCGAATAAAATCTGGACTGATCACGGATCCGAGTTTTTTAACAAAAAGTTTGAACAGTTTCTAGAACAAAATAATATAAAAAGGTATGTTACAGGAAACGAAGGTAAAAGCGTTGTTGTTGAGATATTTAATCGCACGCTAAACGAGAAATTACACAAACATATGACAGCTAAAAACACCAACAGGTACATCGATGACCTTTCTCAAATCGTAGGTGAATATAATAACACGAAACATCGAACCATCAAAATGACACCTAAAAAAGCTATTAAAAATCCAATATTAACAAATGAAAACATGTACCGCAGACATAAATTTAAGGTCGGTGATAAAGTTAGAATTTCTTTGACAAAAAAGGTATTTGCAAAAGGATTTACTCCAAACTGGAGCGAAGAAGTATTTGTAGTTGATAAGGTACTTTTCACAATACCTGTAACGTACGTTTTAAAAGATCTGGCAGGGGAACCGATCGTAGGTAGTTTTTATGAACAAGAACTACAGAAAACTGAGCAGGATGTTTTTGTTATCGAGAAAGTGATTAGAAAAAAAGGAGATAAACGTTTAATCAAATGGCGTGGGTATAGCGATAAATTTAACAGTTGGATCCCAACTAAGCAGATTATGATATAATGTTACTATAAATTAACTCATACGTTTGTTTGACAGATTTACATTTTACTGGTTTACATAACGATATTAGATACTGCTTACGATCGTCAGAGATCGTCATTAGATTAAATATCTTGAAAAATATGAAATCGAATTTGATATTTTTCTGTCGGCCTGGAATCTTGATGTTTAAGAAAGGTATGATTAACTGCCAAAACAGTTGTTGTTCGGCAACGGTAAAATTAAATTTCATTATTTTTTTTGCAATGTGATTCTTGACATTATATCGTTTAGTTGTTGGTCTGCTTTAATTTGATCTGTCAGCAAAAGTGACTATTTCACCATCATCATCAGATTCGCTGTTATATAAAATATCATCTTCATTATAACCAATAGATTTGTCTATGAAATCTTTGGAAAATGGGACCTCATTACTGACGACCTTATCGCTGGCGACTTCTTCGCTAGTATCTTGTTTGTAGAGTTCAGCGAGTCGTTTCATCAAGTCCATTATTATAATACATTTTTATCTAATTTATTATTATAAGATGACTGATGAGATAAAATATCACCAAAAAGTTAATATAGTAAATTACAACGAACTAGCCGAAGCGGTAAGAAAATGTTTGTTGGGTTATAGTGTTGACGTTATTGTAATGCAAGGTGATTCTCATAAAATGTTGCTAACAGAAGCAGAAAACAATCAAATTAATGAAAGTGCAGTAACGACGCTAAAATTTAATCACGATGATATCATAGCATTTGCTCATCATTGCTTGACTAAAACCGAGCTATCAAATATCATATCTAAAACCAATCCTAGCATCGTATTCTCTTGAAAAAACTGATTTTGTTGCTCCATCAGCTACAAATTTTACTGCTCTTGAATTTATCTTATACTGCTTTCCCGAAGCTGTAATCGATTTGAATTCGATCTCCTCATCTGTTTCAAGGTTTTTTGAAATAACAGGTTTTGCTGGACATCTAAAATTAATACCACCACCTCGTCCTTTTCTCACATTTTCCTGTTGCGTCACTAGCTCCAGATTTCTCAATCGATTATCAGTTTTACGTTATTGATGTGATTAATAACAAGACCATTGGGTATAGATCCGTTGAACACCTCGTAAACAAACCTATGACCAAGATAATGAACAAAATCTGTTAGTGTTCCTCTAACAATTACCCTGATATATCCCACATTTTCATAGTACCAAGAACTTTTTTAGTTTTTTTTGTTTCTAATAATACCACAATCGTTATCCTCGTATAAATCAAAGACCGGATGCGTATAAATCAAAGACCGGATAAGTTTTCAATGTTGTCATCAGTGACTTTATCATTCACGTGATATACACGCTGTCCCTCTGGAATATCATCGCAAAACAACGTGTAAATAAAATCTTTTCTAAACATTGCAATCCTCTCGGCATTATCTCCCTTTACACTAATCGTTTAACCCGCTGACGTTAATTTGCCAACAGATATTCTAGTTTTGATGTTAATAACTGAACCTAATGTATTTCCAGCGTATAAGTTGTATTTTGGGTGAACATGATAAATCTCTTGCTCACGTGCGCTTGTCAGATTTACTGTCATTATACTATAGGCGATTTTTTTTATCTCTAATTGATTTCTAGCGCATGGGCAGTGTGAGATAAAGTTATACTTTGGGTGAATTTGATATGCTTCTTGCTCACATGTGTTTGTTAGATTTGCTGTCATTATACTATAGGTGATTTTTTTATCTTCATTTAATTTTTAGCGCATGCGCAGTGTGAGGAAATTATCAATTAGATATTACATTGTAGTATAATAATGTTAAAATTGCGTGATATAGCTAAGAGAAGTCTTATGGGAGAACCTGATAAAATAGCGACTGCTTTTGCAGGTTTTGATAATAGTTATCAGTTTGATAATCAAATTGTTTTAGTAAATTTTAATGCAGCAAATCTTTACCACCTACTACAGACAACTGTAAAACGTGAGCTCGAAAAATACAAAAGTATCAGATTATTTGTGCAATATCATGTTATATTTTCAAAGTTAGTTATAACGGAAGAATTAACTAACAAGGAAATTGCAGAACCTTATATGAACGCAAAATCAAGACGTGGTTTGCTTGGGACTGATCTGTTATCACTATCTGATGAAATACACCAAGAAATCTGGAAAAAAATAGAGGAATTCGCTCAATTAGGTTCGGGTTGGAAGTTTGAAATGATCAAAGAAATATTGTTTCACACGATGAAATATAACGCATTACGAGGTAGTTCATACATCGACCTGCCACCAAAACTAAAAAGTAAAAGATGTTGTATAAACATCAAAAACGTAGATAACAAGTGTTTCCAGTGGGCTGTTCTTTCCGCACTATTTCCAGCAGAAAAACACGCTGATCGCGTTGAAAAATATATCAGTCACGTGTCTAGATTAAATTTTAAAGATATTAACTTTCCTGTGGCAGAAAATCAAATACCAAAATTTGAAAAGCAAAATAATGTTTCAATTAACGTTTTCGGACTAGATGAAAAAGAGGATGTATACCCGAGATATATTTCAAAAAAAGCTTCACAATCGACTATAAATTTACTGTTTTACAAAAATCATTACGTTTGGATTAAAAACTTTAACGGACTAGTTGGTAAACAGTACAATAAAAATAGGAACAAAAAGTTCTTTTGTTACCGCTGCTTGCATGGTTGTACTAACAATGAAACATTACAAAAGCATTTGCAGTACTGTAATGATGTGCAAAGAATAACAATGCCATCTAAAAAAGATAGTGTGTTACAGTTTGTCCATCATAATCACAAACTAAAAATTCCTTTCGTTATATACGCTGATTTTGAGTGTTTACTTCAACCTGTACTTGGCGTAGAAAATAATCCTAATCAATCGAGTACAAGAAAAGTTCAAAATCATGTTCCGTGTGGAGTAGCGTATAAGGTAGTTTGTTGTACTGATTCTAGATTATCTAAACCAAATAAATTATATCGTGGTAAAAATCCAGCTGTTTGGCTTCTCAAGCAGTTGATTAATGAAGTTGATAATATATTTACTCGTTTGAAAAAAGTAACGCCAAGGTTAGAATTACTGACAGACGTGGATATGTTCAATTTTATTGAAAAAGGTATCCGAGGCGGTATTAGCGTGATAACGAAGAAATATGCTGAAGCAAACAACAAATATTTGAAACAGTATAACCCTGACCTCCCTTCGAAGTATATAGTTTATCTAGATTGTAATAACTTGTACGGGTATTCGATGGCAGAACCAATGCCTCTTGGTGGATTTCATTGGATCACGGCTGATCGATTTCTATCGGAGACAGAAAAAAAGATACCTGAAGATGTTTCCTATTTCGTTGAAGTTGATCTTGATTATCCAAATTCGCTACACAAATTACATAACGATTACCCTTTCTGTGCGGAATCGATGGTCATAGATTATAGTTTGTTATCAAAAGAACAACAAGCGTTAGCATCACCAAGGCAACATTCCATGGTCAAGAAACTAGTACCAAATTTACTTGATAAGAAAAATTACGTTTTGCATTACAAAGTTTTAAAACAAGCAGTCGATGCTGGTCTTGTGTTGAGAAAAGTTCATCGTGTACTAAAATTTAATCAGTCGCCGTGGATTAGATGTTATATTAACTCAAACACTTCAAGAAGGGCTGCAGCGAAAACAGAGTTTGAAAAACTTCTTTAAACTGATGAACAATTCCGTTTTTGTTAAGACGATGGAGAATATTAGGAAACGTGTAAATATTGAAATAGTTAATGATGTCAATCGCAGAAACAAACTTGCGTCAGACGATGATTTTGTGAGCATGAAAATATTTAATGAAAATCTTGTTGCAATACAAAGAAGAAAAACAAATCTAAAACTAAACAAGCCGATCTATGTTGGAGCTGCAGTGTTAGATTTATCAAAGTGGCTGATGTACGATTTTCATTACACTTTTGTTAAAAATCAGTGGCCGGCTAGTAGATTATTGTTTACTGATACTGATTCGCTCGTATAGGAAATCGAATGTGAGGACATCTATCAGGACATGTACAATAATCGACATCTGTTTGATCTTTCCGATTATCCACGTGACAGTAAATTTCATGACACAAATAAAAAGATTATTGGTAAGTTCAAAGATGAAATGAACTCGAGCACTATCAAATACTTTATCGGATTACGTAGTAAAATGTATGCCGTATTATTAGACAATAATAAAATAACGAAAAAAGCAAAATGTCTGCCTCGTGATTTTATTAAAAAGTTTATGAAATTTGATGACTACAGGTATGCGCTTGATGTTGGTGTTAGTTTTATGAGAGCTATGGCAATTCGAACTAATCATCATAAACTCGAAACAGATGTAATTATCAAACGTGGATTGTATAAATTTGATGACAAACGCTATTGTAAAAATGGGGTGGATACATTTGCCCTTAGGTATTGTCATGATGATAGATCTATACTCGACATTATCTTTTCCAACTGAAATTTTATCTAAACTTATAAAATAATGTTTGAAAATTTGACAATGACAAATAGCTACAATAGTAACATCAAATATCTAATGATGGACGGTAAACAATTGACAGTTGAATTTAATGAAACATCTGGTATATGTTTTAATGGAACAAGTGACAAGTTAAAACTTTCGCTCATCAGATCTGATAACAGCGTGTATTTCAATTATCTCGAACAATTGTATCAAAAGTTGCTAGCGGAATTTAAAAACTTTCACAGCCCCATTAGCCAACAAAACTATACTAAACTCACAATTGATCTAGATCGGTCAAAGGTGTATTTTATCGACAAAAAATATCCTCTGAACAAACCAGAAATGAAAGATTTGTTTGAGTCCCGTCGCTGTGTGAGCGGTAAAGTAAAATTTAGTATCTATAGTCGTGATAGTGAAGTATTTTTAATATCAACAGTTGAAACATTAATCATTGGTAATGAGATATAAAAAATATCATTTTCATTCTAATGCTAGTTTAATTTCCGCCTTGTTAACTGAAACGTTCTAATATACAGTTTAATTTTCATCCTGTTATCTGATAAAAAAAATTTGTGGTAAAACCTATTTGCCGTCTTTAGAATAATCATATTCCACACATACGCTGTTCTAACAAATTCGTCACTTCTGTTGACAGAGCTTATCGCATTCCAACACCTGTTGCTTTGTCTGGTTACAAAATATCTGTCTACATAGTAGTAGTATAGGGAAATGAGGGGTTTGGTGGGGGTGGGGTAGGAGGTGGGGGTGGGTGGGCCAAAACTCTCATTTTCCTATACTACTACACTATCTGAAAAACATTTTATATATTGTGTGCGTGTGTGTGTGCTGTGATTGTGTGTGTGTCTGTGTAATAGACTATATCCAATTAGTCAAATCTGATACAAAAACCAAAACAAAGATTGATACGATATAATTGTGACTTATTTATCAAGCTTGATAAAGATGGATTAAAAGCTAAAATCTATACATTATTCCTGCTGTCAGGGAAGTACTTGCTTCTTTCGTTATCGTCACACTTCATTTGAACAATTACTGATCAAAAGTTTCTTTTCTCTTCGTTTTGAATATATCATTTCATCACTTTCTATACAGGTTTAAGATGATGTAAAGTTCTGTGTTATTTGACCACATTGTAAGACCAACACACGATTATTTCACTCTTATTAAGAAAGCCAATAAACTAAAATTAAGTTTATATTTATATATATATATATATATATATATATATATATATATATATATATATATATATATATATATATATATATAGAGAGAGAGAGAGAGAGAGAGAGAGAGAGAGAGACAGACAGACAGACAGACAGACAGACAGACAGACAGACAGACAGACAGACAGACAGACAGACAGAGAAAGAGAGAGAGTCTGAATTTAATTCCAAATATTCATAATCATAATTACAAGACTGGGAGAATTTAGAATGCTTTGAAGTTTGAAGGAATTATAATAGTTTTTATCTCCTAATGTACCACTATAATGCACTACAGTATATATTCGAATGAGTATTAATAACTTAGAAACAATGTGTTAACGAAGACACTAATTCCAATAAAGGAGTGACAACAATAGCTCATGTACATTTAAAAGACAACTGTAAATGATTGGATCAGACAGATCATGCAAAAGGAGTGAATTATGTGCTCACAAAGTACCTAGGTATATACTTTATCATGTGACCTCGGTCTGATGTTATCTGCTTGACATTTCCAGTCAGGCTGTACATGACTATGTTTCCAAGATCTTACAAGCTGATAAACAACAAATTTGTAACATATAACTATGGATAAAATATATCCATAAAACATCATGTTTACAATATTTAACTTACATTCATGGACAAATGTTATGCACACGATATAAATTATATATAAAGCTCGCGTTAATGAAGTGTTAATGATAATTAACTTTGCATTTGAAAAAGAATTTAAGACACTTATGAAAATATATATTGTTCCTTAAAACCAATGGGGAAAAATACCGCCCACTAAAACATGACTACTGTACAACACTGTAGTACAATTTCATAATGAGGGATAAAAGTAGCACATTAATGTCCTAGCTACGTAATATATAGGATCACACAAGAAATAAGATGTCGTGACATTTTAAAATATGAAGTACATTTCGTAAACAGCTGAAAAAAAGCAAATATAAGTTAAATATTGAAAAACGTAATATGAGATACAAACAGGAATGATGAACATAAATAACAAAGCCATTGTTGAAATATTTCAAACATTTCAAATATTTCAAATATTTCAAACATTAAAATGCTTTTTCAAATTTAGTTTCAAGATTGCAACCAATTCATACAGCTATTGATACATTCGAGCATTATTCCTGGATAACATATTTATGCTATTCCTATCTGTTGCCTCCGCAGTTTTAAAGGATAAAGACATACCAGACGATGCAATAAACTCATTTGATTTAGACAATATATCGGCACGATATTGATAAAGTAAAGGCCAGTTGAACTCCCATAGTCTATTTATCTGCTAAGTGTGAATATTCAGCTGTTCACTTATTCTGAAGTCCTGAAACTGAATTTTTAAAATAAATGAAAATGAAAAATGTTGTAGCAACGGGGATAGAACCTTATGAAAAAATGTATCAAAAGTGACAGAGAAACTGATATAGAAAATGCAAAACAAATACAAATATAGATGCAGAGACTGGGCCATGAAACGCGATGATGATACTATTAAAATGAATGAATAGAAAATGTCAGACTAAACAAACAACAGAAAAATGATAAGTGTATTTCAGAACATATTTATAAAGCATGATGTATAATTGATATCAGACACGACTAGATATCGAATGTCTGTGTTAAGTTTAGGAGAGCTAGATTACTATAACGATATAAACATCATGTAATATTTAAGCAGTATTAATCAGTTCCTAATTGCGTATGGGACATACTTTGACGATGACGGTATATTTGTGTTACCAGGTCAAATTTTGACAATAATCGGTAATATAGTCGGATTAAACAGCAATTGTCAGAGCTCGAGCTAGCTCTTTAAATTTCGATTAAATTATACAATTACTGTCTATATGGTTTTATACAACTTCGCAAAGACTTATACGCCATTAGTGGCAACACAAGAGGAAATTGCAGAGGACAAACAGGAAAATAAAATGGGTAAATATTGTATAAATAAGACAGACTATTATGGCAATATTTTTTCTGTCAGCGACAATGTTTCTAAAGTCGTGACAATCTATTAAATAGCAGAAGCTGTCTGAGAAAATATGGCATTTGATAGTTGCCAAGCGACCATGAATATTGATTATAAAATAAACAATCATTTATTGCAATACTCTAAGTTATGAACGCTCCATTGGCTGACTTTAGGACATGGCTTACCTCCATTAAATAATTATCGTTGATTTTGTTTTGTACCTTGGTTAAAAAAGTAATTAAAAATCACACTATAGTAGATCAGAAGCAATAAATATTCATTTTTTGATAATGTGTTAGTCCACAAGATTTACTGAGGTAAATCTTTGATAATTATTTAAATTTTGTCATTGTAAAAGCTTTGGTAAAATTTGCACACTTATTGGCCTTCCAGTATCTGCCCAGTCTCATCAAGGTTCCTATTTGATCTCTTTGATTCTCCAATAAATTATGTATGATTTATGAATCCAGAGGCATAAAAAGTCTGCCTTTCGCCCTGAAGATTATGGAACGATTAAAAAAAAACTGTAAAGAGCGTGAACGGTAAAATTGTTTTTATGCCGGAAAGGATTGGGATTAAAATATTCATTTTCTAAACTTTTCCATCAGGGAATCAGTTCAAGAATGATTAGGTCTTAGTCCTTACGAAAAGATTTTCAGACACAGAATTTAGAGACCAATAAAGTTATTACAATGGGAAAAAAAAATATATATATATATATATATATATATATATATATATATATATATATATATATATATATATATATATATATATAGTTTTAACTCATGTAAAGAAAGAGACAGCCCTTTAGAGTTTTACAAATACAACGTTTTTATGTTTGTTTTGTATATGCCTTTGAAAAAGACTCATTAGGAGTCGAAAGCTCTCAGACTAATTAGTTGCTAGTTTCGCACTGTTCGTCATATATCTATATATATATATAGATATATATATATATATATATATATATATATATATATATATATATATATATATATATATATATATATATATATATATATATATATATATATATATATATAATTCATTCACCTACCGAAATGGCAGAGCAAATACAACTGTTTCTCGACGGCTTATTTTGTACCCGGATGTAGATTGTACACAATCACAATTTTAAACGCTTAAGTGTTACAGTACCACAATAGCACTATTGTACAACTTAGCAACATTTCTATGGTGCGAAAACTTTGTGATTTTTTATTTTCAGATTTAAATGGTTTAAAATTTTATAACTGACGAGATAAGCATAATTTAGAAATGTTCACTCGCTAAAATATAAGCTTGTTTATGGTACTCTGGAATATATTTGTTTCAACATTTTAGTGTCTTTACTTTAATCGAGCTGATAGTAATCCTAAATATGCAAGCATTCCAAATGCAAGTAGGGAGTAAAGGTTTTAGTATTTGAAATTTACCAATAGTTTATATCGTATTTATTTAATGCGTGTTAGTGAGACTTCCTGCTGAACAAGATTATTTTTTAAAATATGTACAAGTGTTTGGCAATTGCCATTATTAATGGGTACTAGTTCATCTATATCTTATCATGTATCAAATAACTAGACATGTATGGTTAAAATCTGAATTCATCCAAGCGTAAGAGCATGTGGGTTTAGATTTTATTCATTTATTATGCGTGTGAGCGAGACTCAGTGCTGAACAATATCGTTTTCTTTAAAAAATTACTGGTGTTTCGTAACAGTCATTATCAATGTGTTCTCATTCTCCTATATTATTTCATAGATTGACATGCATCGTATAAGTCTGAATTCATCCAAGCGTACCAGCAGGTGGGTTAAAGTTGTATTCATTTATTATCAGCTACTCAATAGAAGAGTTACGATTAATTTCATGTTGGCGTATCTATAGTACGTGTTTACTTGTAAAGTGACTCCGTATAAATGTATACGGAACAGTAAATATATTTGTCTTTCCTTTAATCACTCATTGCTAATTTGGACCATGCACGTAATGAGAAGGAAGTGAAAGGTTCAGGATGGGACAAAAACATATACCGGATTGTGTAAAGGAATATAACAAAAAATTAAATATATGAACGGTTAGGCAGTGACTATATACTTTTGTCTATCATGTTTAAAAAAGAAATCGATATAGGCAGCGCTATCATGTTCCCATTCAGAAGATTTTTGATGATATTATATTTCCATGAACCAGTAATTATCTCCGTAAATTGTTATCAATTTCAAAATCAATTAATATTTGGAAGTGATTATCTTGCTCTGTAAAGACTAGGAATCGCATGTTTGCAAGCATTTTTAGATTGTCGGATGTAATGGTAAAGTCCCCCTGTGATGGATGAAGCTATCCACGCAGATGGCATATATCAGAATAAAACCGAAGCAAAACGTCATACCAATCATATTTCAGGTAATGATAGGTGGCGCGGAGTGATTTACCGTTGTTTCCTACCGGAAATATAAATCTTTACTTAATTATTTAAAATAATCGGCTTTTCATATCAATATTGCTCAAACCAGTGCCCATTGTCGAGTTAAACGTTTTTTTATTACGAACTTTCACGCCAAATTCTGAATGGCTGCTAATTATAAAGGCACTTATATTCAGAGCAATAATCAAATTTGTCTAATGTACTCCTGCCAGGCTATCATATACATATTGCCTTTAATGTTTAGCTCGCGTAATCATGAAAATAAATCTTGAAAGTGATAGCATCCACCATTGCAAACCAGATGTAATTAAAGGGCTATAATGTTTCAAAAGCTATAGCGTCAATAAATCTCAATATTCATCATTTCTAATGAATGCTCGAACATTCAGGAGTATCTTAATCGACCATGCTTCATGTTACAACTCTGTATTAAATACATGGCCTATATTGTGTTACAAACACTGTGATTTTATTATTGCTTTTCTTGTTGGGTTTAAATCCATTTTCTAGCACAAGATAGACTATATATGGCAACCGGTACAGTTGGTGGAGGAAGAACCCAGAAAACCAACTCGAAGCTACTGTCAAGGTTTCTCATATAACCAATTTGGTTGAACCCCAAATTCTAACCTAGGCAGACAGATATGAAATGGCAATGATCCGTAACGGCGAGCGCTTAAGACCACTCAGCCACTCGGTGACCCCCATACACAGTGAACCCAACAACAATTATCACTTGCATATGATGATGAACTGTGCATAAAGATCATGATTAACATACATAAATTATATAAACTTTGTAAGTACCATTGTTTTAACTCGTATCTAAAGACCTCCTCTTTTATCTGTCCCCACTTCCTACCTATATAGATTGTATATGATCTATGATGGAGGGTTTGAATGTAAGAAGGAAATAGTTAATAAATGTATTTCTTTGTTTAATCATTTATGTTCAACTTTACATCAATACATGAAAAACTAATGCTTTCCGAGGCAATTGGAATTAAACGTTTTGCATAGAGACACATCATGGTGACCGAAATGCCCTGGTCTGATCAGGATTTAAAACCACATTCTATTCGTCATATATCCTGACCGCATTCACTTAGCTACATTTAAAATATAATAAATGACAAGGCAAGAATATACAAAGTATCTAAATTTTAGGATAGGCTGATTCCACTAACCAATAGCGCTATTGATTGTAACATTGCGCAACTAGTTCTGATTCTCATTTCAAACATGCTATTTACGTTTGAGTTTTACCCTTTACATTTTTTCCGGAAGTACCAATAACTGTTTACATTCAAAAACAACTGTCAAGTATACTCTTGTGGCACTTTGACGCTCTTATCTCCCAGTTTTCCATTACAGCCGTTCAAATTTCCAATGATGATTGATAAATGACGAGGAATAAGCGTACTTAACTCCATAGCAACAAGCACCACAGCACACTGGGAATCATGCATGGGATGGTTACCTATGCCATAACACCGCAATGATGGACAAACAATTAGACAATACAGTAGGAATATTTATCGTTGTAGGGTCTAACGGCAAATGAGCATAGTACTGGATATTCAGTGTAGATGAAAAGTAAAATTCTAAAATAAGCAAAGTGCAGAAATATATTTGAAAATGGAAGATAGAGAAGATAACCTAAGTAGCTTAGAATAAAAGAAGTACCTCATGTGCCTAATGGTTTAATTGCGAAGACTGCGTAGGTGTAAACATCATTGAAGTATGTCATATTGGCGTCATTCATATATCCGGTATTAAACACCCATGGCGGCTGACCGAGAATGGTCTGAAAAGGACTCAAACCATCGTGTAACAATCAAAGTCTCTCATGCTGAACGAACCATGGCTGGATCGTTTCTGTTTTCGCTTATTTCCAAGGACCTCAGTACAAAAAGGAGTCGAAATCAAATGAAATGTTCCTACATGTGCGAATAATACAAATTATTTTTATAATCACCCTATGGCCGCTCACCACGAAATGCTAATTTCTCATTTGCAATTTTCATTTTTCTTTCACACATTTTACATTGTCTATAAATTCTTTAAGAAACAAATACTTGTTTTTAACCCCGTAAAATACAAAGCATGACCCAAACACCTATCACAAAGAATTATTCCTAACCCCATGCAGTATAAGTATATGATGTTTTAAAAGCAAAACTGGATTCTAGGCCAGAACCCCAAACCCCTCTAAAATATTTATATTGACATTTTTTATCACCTCAGATACCCCTTCTCTCCCAAAGACCACCCTTCTCCAAATGTTGACATTTGATAGATTTAATTTTAAATACGATAATTTAGATATTTTCTATATCATTTCGAGTAAGACAATTATGACTACATGCCATAAGATCATCGCGATGGAATCGTAATGTGACAATCTTATTTGTATAAAGTTTAATTTGTTCTGCTACTGTTCATATACATTTGTCAGATTCTCCTATTGTTATAATAACATCAACAAAATAAAACTTTGTCAGAACAAACATTTTCGAATTGCTTCAACTAATTTGTTGTTTTATTTAGTATATTATCTTTCTGATGATATGTTATTTCTTCAAACATTTTTATTATTTATTAATTTGACAAGAAATATATTATAATAAATTTAACCTAAAAACTTGCTGAATTATATTCGGGAGAGTTTGTTTAGTTTCAAATTTTACGTCAGAAAATTTAATAATGATACATTTTCTAATTATATTGAAAGTGATATTTTGCATAACGATGATGATAATAAGGAAGATGTTGTTAGTAAAATCAAATTTAAGCAGACTAATAAATGAACTAAATGATGAAAAGTATCATATTGCTAAAACATATGTAAATTTAATGATATTATTACATTATGTGTAAAGCAGTAAAATTTAAATCAGTATTAATAAAATATGAGAAATTTATAATATTATTTGATCATCCACTAAAACAATCTCTGGACAACTCTCTTCGGACAACTTTGTTTTTGGTAAAACCATACGTTTTCCTTTTTCAAAGATTACACAAATACATTTTAATAGCATTATTTTGTTTTTTGTTTGTATCTTTTTTTTTCTGTATTGTGAGTTTAGATAAAATTAATTGCAAACTCTTCATTAGCGTGAGATATTATTTGTCAAATTGCGAAATATTTTTTATTTAAAATATGTGTTTTTGGTCATCTGCTTAATGAACATTACGCAATATTATCAACAAGCAGATGTTCCAACTGGTTAAATTTGATAAGACGAATAATTTATTAATTTCGTCTCCTAATTCTTCTCATTTATTTTTTGCTTCACCTGGTGGAATTTCTCACGAGTCAAACTTATTGTCATCACAAACAGCTTTACATTGTGTAACAAATACGCCATTAAATTCTTGTAAATTTATAATACTGCAACATAGCGACTATGGAATAGTCATAAGTTCATCTTCAGAATAAACTCCACGGAAATATTTTACTTTTTTTAGTTTATTAAGTATATCAAAGCTACTTAACGAGGTCAACTTTGTCGGCTGAGATTTCATCTCCTTCTTCCTGGAAACATTAGTCATCGTCATATTTGGTAAAAGGCTTCCCGAGAGTCATGCTAGTATAGGAGCTATTGGAATATATTCGCCTCGGTCGTGCCTTTTTCTGCGTTGCTTTTTCTTAGTTTTCCCTTAGGCATTATATTTATCTTTAGACAAACATTTTCTTTATTTAATCAGCCTCAACTGCCTTTCTTGTTGCGCCAGATACTGCTAGAGATGCTGCTGCTAATCCTAATGTACCACTTACTGGCAAACGTTTAGGTATTATTGTTCGGGCTATTACAAATAGTTTTGGACTGAAGAAACCACCGTGTTTTTACATCGCTATTAGTTGTGCATCATTTAAGTTTTAAAACAAAAGGATTTTGGAGATCGTATTTATTTATTTGATTTTTGGTTAACAACAAGTTTGTTAAAATACCCGTTCTGTCGTCAGAGACTCCGTCGGTTTTTTTTTTTTTTTTTCTTATGATACCCGCCTTTGCTTAGCAACAGCTGCTAATGTTTAAACTTGTCCATCATATATATATATATATATATATATATATATATATATATATATATATATATATATATATATATATATATATATATATATATATATATATAGATATATATATATATATATATATATATATATACGTTTATTTTACAATATATTTTATCATTTTATAACGATTACAGATTAACCTTGGACTGTCGATTATAACAAATTTGTTGCTTATTACTAATGCATATGCATTCAACATCGCTGCCACGACTGCGCAGAGTATCTAAATAATTTCAATATCAGTTGTGCTGTCCACATATGCACGTGATCATTGTTGTTGTGTTCACTGTCTATGGCGGGGGATGGGGCGAGTGGCCGAATGGTCTTAAATGCGCGCCGTTACGGATCATTGCCATTTCACATCTGTGTCAGTGAGTTTCGAGTTTGGGGTTCAGACAAGGTGGATATATGAAAAAACTTCCCAGTAGCTTCTCGTGTATCTGTCGGTCTTTCCGGGCTTTTAACAGATTCGTACCCTACCATTTATACTGGCCGCCATATATAGTCTATCTTGTGCTGGAAAATGGATTTAAACCCAACAAGAAAAGCAGCAACAAAATCACAGTGTTTGTAACACAAAATAGGCCTTTTATTTAATACAGAGTTGTAACATGAAGCATGGTCGATTAAGATACTCGTGAATGTTCGAGCATTCATAACAAATGATGAATATTGAGATTTATTGACGTTATAGCTTTTGAAACATCTTATCTGCTTAATTCCATCTGGTGTACAATGGTCGATGCTATCGTTTTCAACATTTATTTTAATGATTACGCGAGCTAAATATAAAGGAAATATTTATATGACAGCCGTGCAGGAGTACATTGGAAATATTTGATTATTCTTCTGAACCTACCGTGCTTATAATTAGCAGCCATTCTGAATTTGGCGTGAAAGTTCGAAATAAAACTACGTTTAGCTCGACAATGGGCACTGGTTTGAGCAATATTGATATGAAAAACCGATTAGTTTTACTCTTAACGTAGAGATTTATATTTCCGGTAGGAAACAACAGTAAATCACTCCGCTCTACATATCATTACCTGAAATATGATTCGTATAATGTTTTGCTGTGACATTTTCTTATACAGGCGCTCTACGTTGATAGGTTCACGCATCACATGGGACTTAACCATTACATCCGACAATCCAATAATGCTTGCAAACAGGCGATCCCTAGCCATTAGAGAACAAGATAATCACTTTCAATAATTTAATTGATTCTGAAATTGATAACAATTTACGGAGATAATTACTGGTTCATGGACATATAATATCATCTCTTGTTTTCTGAATGGTAACATGATAACGCTGTCAGTATTGATTTCTTTTTAAACATGACAAACAAAAGTATATAGTTACTGCCTAACCGTTCATATTTAAGCTATCTTTTTGCTAAATTTCTTTACATAATGTAATATTTTTTCTGCTCCATCCTGAATTTCTCACTTCATTGATTTAATTTTCATTAAACATTTACACGGAGTGACTTTACAAGGAAACGTGCTACAGCTACGTCAACATGGGCTAAGAAATTAATCGTAACTCTTCTATAGAGTAGCTGATAATAAATGAATACAACCTTAACCCACCCGTTGGCACGCTTGGATGAATTCAGACCTTTAAGATATATGTCTAGCTATTCAATCTATGAAACAATATAGGAGACTGAGAACACATTTATAATGATAGTTACGAAACGCCTATAATTTGTTTAAAAAACGAAATTGTTCCGCACTAAGTTTCGCTCACACGCAATAAATACAGAAATACAAAATAAACTGTTGGTAAATTTCAAATACCAAAACCGTTATTCCTTATTTACTTCTGCAATGCTTGCATAATTAGAATTACTGTCACCTCGAATGAACAGGTAAAGATACTAGAATGTTGAATCAAATATATTCCAATGTACCATAAATAAGTAAACTTATATTTTATAGACTGGACATTTCTAAATTGAACTTAATATATTCCAATGTACCATAAATAAGTAAACTTATATTTTATAGACTGGATATTTCTCAATTGAACTTATCTCATTATGCTTACTAACATCAAAATTAACTATCGGATAAAGAGTACGAAATTCCTCTATCGATATCTGAGATACATCTCTGAAGTCCTAATATTTTTGCATTTTGTGGAGTAAATACATGTACGTTCTAGCAATATTTTTGTTGACATCATCATCAAAATTGCATTATATAGCTCGCTCTGGATATTGTTTTGAATTTATTGTAGCGTATATTTATCTCACGTTAACGTTATCAAATATTTCATCATTTTGTTGTTGGTTCCAACGTCCAGCTTGTATATGAAATACATAAATAATTGAGGCGTAAGTTGTTCAGTTGATGTTGTGACTCGCAATGTATAGTCGGTAGTAGTATTTTGATGTTCTGAATTAAGTTAACACGAATTAACATTTATGTGCTGCGTGCTACCAAATCTGGTGGTGTTATGCGAAGACTATTACAAGTTGTGATAAGCGAGACTCTTGTATCGTCTCCATTAGCATTGCAGCTGGTACGGTTATATCAAAATTGTCAACATTTGCAGCATCTACAGTTGCAGCATCTGCATTGGCATTAGCTCCAGGTTCTAAAATAGCTACTCTACCTAAAAGCATTCTGCTGAAGTAACAACACCAGAAGTCTAAAATAGTTACTCTACCTAAAAGCATTCTGCTGATGTAACAACACCAGAAGTACCAAATCCAGTATCTTTAAACCATATCATATTAGTTGCAGTTAATTCCGTGTAATTGTTCTTGCAGCTAGTAAGTGACTTGAAATATATTAAACAACTTGATAGGTCGTCTGATATCAATCACCTATAAATAAACGGCAAGTATCATTTATAGAACCTACTTTTGTTCCAGTTTCAAGTTCTGCAGGTGGAACAGCTGCTGTTCTAATCAGGCAACGAAATTCTAACAATGATTTATGAGACAGTAGAAATCAGTCCTCGTCTCGAATATTAAATATTCTGACAGCAGCCTTATTAGGTTCGTTAGAATTTTCATTGAGATATTAAACATATTCAAATTCTGTAACTGTGTTGTCTGTTTCATACGTTTCTGTTAAATCGAGATAATTTTTAACATACATATTTTTATTAATTATTTTATATAAAATGTATTCATCAAACATAGCGATTAAAGCTTTTTGCTGCTGTTATCATTTCGCTTTGAGTTTCTTATGTTGGTGCTATTTCTGAAATAAATTGTTTGATCGTTGGTACACCGCTTTGTGGTGTGCCTTTTTTATCAGTTATTTTTAGAAACAGCGGTTCCAACATCAGATGCAGATTCAGTTGCAAATGCCTTTTAGTTATTAAATCTCCCAAAAATTATCCGACTATTACTCTTCCATAAACTAATTTTTCTGTTTGATTCAATCTAGTGTTGCATAATTGTATTGTCAATCATGAAGTGACCGCGCATGAGTGCAAATAATAATTTACAATTCCATTGTTCAGATTCAGTTGTCGTCCAGACTATCTGACAATTGCATATTTATTTCTCTTATCTTATTTTCAAATTTTCCCTTATAATAAATAACCTCACGTAGATTAATTGGCATGAGAGAACCTAGTGGAACCTCTGGTGAAATTTTTATATCGTTTGTCCTTGACTACCTCTAGTTGACTACAATCCAGATTAAAAGAGCTATTTATGAATTCTGTATTCACATCAGTTATACTGACTGTCAAATCACCATCTTACTTTATAATTTGTTCTGCTTGTACGTAAATCCTATCAGCTAGTCCATGCTTCGTGTCAATGAAAAATGTATTATCAAATAATTTTGTAATGTTATTCCTGTGTGTAATGTATTATAACTTGGTGTTAGAATAAATTTGTTTTCAACTCCTCAAATTTGCGTTATCAATGCATCTATGGGCTTAGTTGAACTAGTTCTGTTGTAGGCTCCTTGCGGAATTTTAATGTTACCCAAGCGCTATGATCTAACGTAAATTCATCATTGATCCCATTTGATACCTTAGCTATGGAATGCCAATACGTATAGGAAATTTGTCCAATCTCATACTGTTTTGCAGTATCAAGTTGTATTGGCTGGATATGTTTTTCCGAAACATTTACGCTCTCCTTATCAGATTGGATAAAGTCTAGTAAAAACTTGTACGACACGTTTTTATTTCTTTTATTTATTTATTATATTTCTATAAAATTAAGTCACCACGATTAAGTCACAGTGTAGAGTTTCGTATTCGTCGGATCTTAATAAACATTTTGATCTTAAATTATCAAGTATGTCAATAATTTCTTTATCAATTTCAGCAACACCATTTCCAGCTTATTTTGCGGATATCAATAACATTAATCTGCCAATTGTTTCAGTAACTGATGCAAATATTCTCACTCAAATTCCTGTTATTTATTTAATATATTGATTTACTCGACCTACATCAAATTTCAACAATTTCCTTATAAAAATCCAGCATCGTGTTTTATTTGCATTTGCTTTTTTTCCAACAAGTCCAGCAATAATACTCTCTTTCATTTTATCATAAAGTGGCTGTTGTTTATGCTGCATGTATCTGTCCACGTCGTGTATGTTGAACTAGCTGCTTAAATTTTGCTTGTGATTGTGCAAGTTTTGTTTCAAATCTTCTATGTTTTCTGTATATTTCTCATTTATCCATAATTCTATAATAATTTATATAAACATTGTTGTTCAATACAACATCGAAACATTTTACTCGTATTATTTTTTAGTTTATCAATGAAAAGGTCGTATTTATATGCCGTCGCCTGATGATATAGTTGAATAAATGTATCGTTTATTACATCACCACATTTTGCGTTTGCGATATTTCTAACAATGTCCAGTCCATGAAATAGTATAAAATAAAAGTATTTCGCCTAATATTTTTTCAACCTTATAAACACCCTGAGCGAGATAAACAGAATTACATTTTTAGCAACGCGACAGGAAAACGCATGATCTTTTTGTATTCATTTCCTCGTTGTTGAGCGGAAAATCATCAAAAACAACTATCTTGTGTTTGGACAATTAAAGTTGATTTTATTGAAACAAAATCTTCAGGTTGTTTTGATTAAAAAAATATTCACTAGCTTCAAGATCATCACGAATTTTTTCCTTATAATTGTTAAGTAGCTCGTACAATCGCGATCGTAGTTAAAATTATCTTCAAGAAGTAAATTCATGTTTGCTATCCCAGATCCAGTTGTTCCAACAAAAAGATAATGACAATCTGGCCGTTCGCTTTCATGTTTATGTCTCACCAACCGCTCTGTATCAATGTTTGATATAGGGGATTTTGCTATTATTGTTATACAATTTTATGCTATATAATATAATTGTCAGACGATAAATAGATAAGGAACTATTATACTAAATTTGGAACAATTTTAGGAGATACATCAGCTTTAAGTACAATAACAAAGGGAAATCTACATTTTTTTGAATATCTAAACAGAATTGGCAATAGAATATTTAAAAACAAATTATCCACCAATGAATGTCGTTAATACAGACTGTGTTACCTATGTACAACTAATATCTGTCGACGATAATAAATTGTCACTGAGAAGATTAACTTTAAGCGGTATCTTAAATGTGTCAGGGAAATATCATAAAGCAAGGGACCGGGAATCCGCCATCAAGCTTAATCGAACTCAAGCATTAAGTTATACACAACTTAAATCCGTCGACGATAACAAGTTGTCACTGATAGGCGAAACATTATGCGGTAACTTGAGTATGTCAGGGAAAAATAATAAATTTAGAGACTGGGTACCTACCAGCAAACTTGAATCAATCTCAAGCCGTAAGTTATTTACAGTTGAAGTTTGTGGATGGTAACAAACTTAATTAAATTGGTGCATTGGTTACCGGTAATATTAACATGTCTGGCCAACGAGTGTTCGGTTTATAAAATGAATATCGGCTATACTCTTTGATAACAAATAAGCTGTAAGTTATACGCAACTAAAATCTATTGACGATAACAAACTTATCAAAGCCGTTGCCATAAGGACAAGTAACATTGAAATGATTAATAAATAAAAACTAACTGGATTACCGAGGTGATGTGACAGGCAATATAAACATGAAGGACAAAAGAAACAACTACGACATATGTTTCAGTTGATCGGATAAATCAAGCGTATGTTGATAGTGTATCTAGAGGCATAAAACGAACTAAAACAAGGTTGGGTATATTCCAATACTTTATAGGGAAACCGACAACTGTGCCGGGTTCGAGGTAAGCGCATCAGCATATTATCCTGAAAATCATCCTTATTTCGCTTTCTATGATAGACATGAATGGACAACCAAATGAGAAGCTGAAAACATTTGCATCAGAATCAAATATCCCATAAAAAGGATCAAGAAGTTATATAATAATAATTTTTCAAAATGAGAAATATTTAAGCATCTCTGCATGTGCTAGCATAACAGGGAAACTCTAGTTAAAATAGTTACCATGATAGCGGATTCGCGCAGATAATTACGAAAGCATACATGAATGTACTTCTACCAATAATGCGTAGAAAAGACCCAAAATTTGATTGTTAACAAATCCCTAGCGATAATACAAATTTCTAACTTGAAATTGTAATCTCAGTGATATTGAGCAAGATTGGTTTCAAAAAATTCAATCAAATAACATTTGATGTAAAGTTTAATTCTTAGTATGACATAAGTGATGAAGATTATTTTCCACTTCCATCGATCCAACGCTCTAGACAATTGTCATAGCGAAATATTACAGTGAAGTTGAGAAAATATTTACAAAATCATATGATCCATATAAACAAATAATGTTAAACGTAGCTTCTGATATTGGTCTTTTCACATTTGAACTAAATAAGATAAAAAGTAATGTTAGCAAATTTCGTAGTAGCATATGTAATTATCAGGCAACATCTAGTTATCACAAATTTCATGTTACAACAGATAAGCTTGGTATTCAGGTATATTGATTCAACAAAACTAGATTACACAGATTTGTAAATGAGTGAAGTATCAGACACGTTTGATTCATTTATTTGGCTAAGGAAAAAATAAGGTATTAACAAATACAGGATAAGATGATACTTCGTCATATGTTTATGACTATTACATAGTTGATGTATCTGACATTTACGAGTTACGTGAAATTCTTGATTTAATTTTTGGTGAAAAAAACTTAAAAATTATAGAAGATATATAGACAAATATTATATAATGAATTAGTATAGAATATTTTAATCAAATTTCAGATAAAATTCCAAAACGATACGCTCTAATGAATTATTACAGATATTATCATACCAAACAATTACGGCACGTGATAAACCTGTTTCAAATACTATAATAAAATACTATGAGTAATATCATGTTTACCACTGTTAATTAATAGGTCTGGTAAAATTTCAATTGGAGCATTGTTAAGCCTATGTTTGTTAATAATATCGGATGTAGGTGTTCCTCTTGCGACTAAACAAATGCTTGTAAAACAGCAAGTATCACCTATAAAAATTATTTGATTAAATACGTGCTATAAAATATGATGTACACGTTTCGACATGATTGTTTCGTATTATTGACAGGATGTTAACAGATATTCTGCCAATGAGAGTCAGCAGATATGAAAATGATTTTCATAAAATATGGGTTAAAACAGTAGTAGATGTTTAATTTTGTACAGCTTTAAAAATATTTTTGTCAAATAAAGGGTCAACTATATTGTCAATAAATCTCATTGGATTATCTACCCAACCAATTATTCTTACGTCATTTTCATTCGCGAATAATCATACTGATCCATATTTTGGTGATATATGATAAATAATATGTTTGATAATATTGCTTATTTTTTCAATGTTATGCCAGTATAGCGTAAGACTGTCCAAATTGAATTAAATCTCTTACAACATTTGCTTGTCAGATCAAATTCAACATATCGAAGTGGATTATGATGATACTTTATATATAATATTTCCTTGTTTAATATGAACGAAATCTATTGGTCTAGAAAGAATACTCTTACGGTTTCAAAATTTCGTCATTTGTTAGATAAAAATTTGGAAAAGGGTGGTTTTTGAGGGAGAGGGGAGTATCGGAGTTGTTGAAGAAATGTCCTAATATATTTATTTTAGAAAGGTGTGGGGGGTTCTGAGATAAAGATTTGATGGAGATGTGGTTGTTTGTGGGTGGGGGTTCTGGCCTAGAACCCCTTTTGGTTGTATAACCTCATATACTTAGACTACTAAGACAAAACACGATCCAAACACCTAAACAATTTAATTATCCATATGTAAAATTAGGAAACATATTCCTATAATATTTAGATAATTCAATATTTCAAAAAAAGGGATGGTTTATTTTATGTAACTAATACATGCTATAATAAAGTTGCTTAGATGTTGCGGCAGAGAAAGAGGGTTAGTTTCTGATCATCAGACAAAAGAAAGTTTTCTTGCGCATCTTTTAGAAAAGAGAGAGCCTTCAAGACTTAAAGACTTCTTCCTTAAGCTGTCTTTGTCAGACCACAGATAAAGAAGATCCTGGAGTGCAATGAAATCTCCATGAAGGTCACTAGTAAGGAGAAAGTGGCTTGAAACAGTTTTATCACAGTGGTTCAGGGCTTCTTTGACAATCATAATGGCCAAAACTATGTGGAGTTGGTTGGTTGAGGCTCTGGTGAGGAACTATGGTACATTGGTCTGTCCCTGAACGTCCTTATCCTTGAGGCTCAAATTCAAGGTGAACATGGGAGTGTACTGGAAGGAACAATGCTAGAGCTTCCGCCAGAATATGCTGGACTTTGAAAGCCAATACCAATGACAGTATAACGAGAGATTACCAATACCAATGACAGTATGATGAGAAATTACGTTTGGGGGCTAATTCGTGAAAGTGATTTACAGTATAATAATCAATCTCAAAAACCTGCTCACTTCTTCTGTTGTGGTCTTTTTTGTATTATGCAAGTATAAATATATGTTAATTTTGATTGATTTGTTGTTTTTTTACTGATTTTATGTGAACGATAAGACATAAATTTTCCCATATTCTCATTGAAACTAGGTAAATTTTAACATGCCACTGCATAATAAATAAATTGTTTCATGTATGTTTTGCATCACTCATATGTTCTCATCATATATAATGTTCAATCAGACGTGTTAAAGAAAGCTTTATTGCATTAATTTTCAATTTCATTATTTATATTATTTTTTGACATTTAAGACTTATTTCATGTAATTATTTAACATGACCAAGATCATTTTCATAGTGTACCGGACCAGAAAGATTTATCTTTTAAACAACATAATACACAGTTATGCTTTCTATGATTGTGGATGAAATAGTCAGATCATTATTAATGGTAAATATGTTTATGGTCTTTACCATAGAAACTTGTGTTGCGGACCATAGAAACTGCCTTAATACAAAATTCAATTTAGTGATAAAGTATTTTCAGAAAGTAGCAATTGTCATCTGGGTTAAGCAGACGGATATAATCTTGTTTATCTTAGAAAGTCTTGTCTCAACATCTAACAGAGACCATCCTATTGTTGTCTTCATATTTCATTTTGGTGAATTAATGTATTCAGATTATTATTCAATGCAACAAAAGAGTGCACAGTAATATTCTCGGAGTGGAACACTAATTTGGAATATTAGTGAACTCACACAAGATTTTATTTATATTATTGTGATACATCACAAAATTTAGCACATCAATGCACTCCAGCCCGTTAGCATATTCTTGACTACACGC
>JAEAOA010000363.1:892500-1075000 GCA_016746295.1 Potamilus streckersoni | reverse complement strand
AAAAACACATTAACATTTTACTAATATGTTTTCCATCTTGATGATCGACATATCACAAATAAGATCACACTGTAATGTTTTTGGACAGGACATGTACAGGATATGACAAGTACACACAGACATATACTCATATTCATATTCATTCATTCAAAGTAACAATATCATGAGATTGAAGTTTGTTTGGAAAATGACAATAAATAAATAAATAACAGTGATACAAGTAAAATAACTATATTATTGAGATAAAACAAATATTTCTCATATTAAAGATATTTACCCTTAATTATATAAGTTGTTTAAATTATTAAAATATTGTTTAAACATTGACGATGATGACTAGCGAAGTGGTGAGCTAGATAGAGATCCATATGAATGTTAGCTGAAATGTTTAATAGGTCTATACAGATCTGATTAAACATATAGGTTTTGTCAGGACACATGTCGCACATGCTAATAGAAATAAGAGCCAAATTTGACCAACGTATGTGCACGAATACATAAATTGCATGTACGTCTTGGAATCATGCACATGTTGCAGTTTCGTGAAAATCGATCATTATAAGGAATGGAATCGTAGCTTCGTTTACTTGTTGTCAAAAAGATCAAAATGAAGCTATCAACAAGCCAGTGTTTGAAAGCAATGGTTCATGAGACCTGAGTGGACCTTTAAATGCCTTATTCACATATACGAGATTATAATAGCTGCTTACAATAGGTTTGATGCTTTGAAATTCAATAGCCACCGTTGTAGTGTCTTTCAACATATATTTCACAACCTGAATTGAAGCTGCTCCATTTTAACATGTATGATACAAATATTGCCACTTAAATTTGTCAATTAAATTTTATCTTAAGCTTCAATGAGAGTTTGAGAATCAGCATGCCATATGACAGCTGATATTGGGACATCAAAAAATGAGAAGCGTTCTTTCTAACCACTCATAAAATATACGATTAATATTGACACACTGTGAAGAATCCAATCATGTTATTTGTGAACAGCTTATAATCACAAAAATTGTATAAATGGTTAAAAAAAAGTCATATACAACTTAGTAATTGGCATTTCCGGAAGATTGTTTCAAACGGAAATTGATTTCTAGATGAAGACGTGCTGTATGATTGGTGAAATGCTGGTAAGTTCTTTCTCATTCTCGAAGCTCAAATGTTAATGTTGTTACTCGACATATTCATATTGGCCAATGGACTGAATGTTTCCAACGGTATTAGGACTGGAAGAAAAAAAAAGATATTTGATACTTTTTTGATCAACTTTAGATTGCAACTGAATCGATTGATGCTTCTCAAATTATTGAGGGCACCCAATGTAAGCGCTCTAATACGTATGTTTCTAATTAATCAATATCATACAAACGCTTTACTGATCATGTCGTTAGTTGACCAATATCATTAATGGGTAGATATGTCCCTCGGTAAATGGTAAAAGGAAGAAAACAGTCAAAACCGAAAATTATAGGACATTGGTAGGTATTGTTTGTTTTAATTTTTTCTTTTCTTAATTGAACATAGAAACGTAATCTAGAATAATAAGTACAAAACTGTGCATGGTATATATTTGGATCAAATGCGACTGGCACAAATAGGAACGTTAATGTGACAAGCACTTTTGGCGAACTTAAATGTGACAGTCACTAATTGGAAACTTAAATGCAACAGGCGCTAATTAGAAATTTCAGTTGTCTCAAAACTATTTTAACCTCGATTTTCAAAGTTTAAATCATATTAGAACATTATTGTAAATATTTTATTTATCTAGACTGCCACTAACTTTTATAAATGGTTCTTTCTTCAAGCACTTTAAAATGACTGGTCACTGATTGTGTAGGTTCTAGCTTCAGGTTTTCAGTAATAATATTCAAATGATCAGTTAGAAAACTATTTTTTACAAATAGTTATTTATAACAAACGACCCCTGTTTGTTTAATGCAATTAAATGAATAATGTGTACAAGTGTGGTTGTTTTAAACAGTTTCTTTCAAGCTGTAGAGCCAAAAAATATAAAAAATTGCATCTCTACAAACCACAAGTCTGTCGTAAGAAAAATGTCATTAATAAAACAGTTGAAAATTTATTGGCAATGTCCAGTACGTTTATACAGTCTTGCTTTATCATTTCTTTCCTGTTTACGTATGTCCAGCACAAGGAACGAAATTATCTTGCTTCGAGTTTAATAGTTTTAGCTAAGATTTGTGTAATTTATTTCGAAGAGAGTCAGTTCTGACATTTTGTTTGACATCAATCTTGTTTGTATTTGTCCGCGTGTCTTTGAGTTTGCTTTAGCTTTCATATTTTGTTTTTATTTGCTCTTTCCGTTTTCTTGACACATGATTTTAAAATATATTATGATACGTTTTTAAGTCAGGGTAATTAATTTTAAAATGTAAAATACCTACAGCAGGTACTTCCAGTGGGATATGTAATAATTGCCAATTGGCCTGGTGAGCTAATTAAAACAATATAAATTTCCCCACTGGGAGACATCTCATTATCTATTTTCGTTCATACACAAGAGTAGCATCAGCAACAGTCAATCCCAGCTTTGAAAGATTACAGTTTACATGAGGTGGCCTCCTCACTGAAAGATTACAGTTTACATGAGGTGGCCTTCTCACTGAAAGACTACAGTTTATATGAGGTGGCCTCCTCACTGAAAGACTACAGTTTACATGAGGTGGTTTCCTCACTGAAAGACTACAGTTTACATGAGGTGGCCTTTTCATTTATAGACTACAGTTTACATGAGGTGGCCTCCTCACCGAAAGACTACAGTTTACATGAGGTGGCCTCCTCACTGAAAGACTACAATTTACATGAGGTTGCCTCTTCACTGAAAGTATACAGTTTATATGAGGTGGCCTCCTCAGTAAAAGACTACAATTTACATGAGGTGGCCTCCTCACTGAAAGACTACAGTTTACATGAGGTGGCCTTCTCACTGAAAAACTACAGTTTACATGAGGTGGCCTCCTCACTGAAAGGGCCAATTGCTTCAAATAGCGAATTATTTTCAGTTTCAGAGATGGGTACAAAAATCATCCAATATAGTTCATGAAGCTTTAGGCACACATGATAATTGTTACAAATTAAGTAATTTACAAATACGTTATGGCAATAAAGTGTAAGGAATGTAATATATATATATATATATATATATATATATATATATATATATATATATATATATATATATATATATATATATATATAATACCGGTGAATAGCGCGTGTATGAAAAGAATAAGGTTACAATAAACCAACTCATTCTTATGCTCAGCAATTACAATACATACCCTGAGTCGCCGTATGCGTATTCGGTTTCCTGTTCTCTGAACGGGGAGTCTCTCTTTCCGTACCTAAAGGGCATTCGGACAGGGGAGCGGTTGCGATATCCATCGGGTGTTCTTTTACCCCATTGTAATTTATCGGTGTTTGAACACTCGCAATAAACTGGTTTTCGGTATTTCTGTACCATGCATTCCAGGAAACAGTTCCTCTGAGAAATGTCCGCCATAACAGAATTTACAGATAAGACTACAGCCAGTCCGCAAAGGAAACACAATGTTGACGTTCTCATTGTTAAACCTAAAAAACATTATTTCAATATTTTAATTTCAATGGAAACTGTAAAAGGTTGTTGATTCCTTTTTATTTATTTTTGATACTTTCGCTGTATATTTGAAAGTATGAAATTCTCTGATAAATTTTGAACTATCATCACGTAATATATCAATACAAAGTGATACAATACGGACACTACACTTATCGGTTATTTTAGCATTATAACACTATTTCCAATAGTTATTGACGTTTGTTCGATAATAAAGGCCCAATCTATTTTCCTTATTTTAATACCCCTGTCCAAGGTTTTGTTTGTTTAGTGGAGTTCAATGCCATTTTTCATCACATAATAGGGGGCTATACATAACGGTAAAATGTTTGGTGGAGGAAGTACCCAGAAAGACCCCGAAAGGAACCATCGACCCAAGGGCACCTACTGGTAAACTTACTTGCAAACCAATGTTGGTCGAGCCGAGAATCGAACTCAGGCAGAAGTGAGATTTGCGAGTGATCAGTGAAGGCGAGCTTTAGATCATTCATCCACCAAGGGCCCCTCCCTGCAACTGACTCTTTAACGAAAACAGGATCTCCACCAATTCAAACGATAAAGGTGTTTTAATAATTCTTTTTCTCACAGTTAATGGGTAACTTACCCCACTTTGTTTTGTTCCGTTTATTGTACATAAAACCTTTTCATCATTTCCCAATCATTAGATTAAACGACTCTCAAATCGAAAGAGAGAATGAAAGGAAAATGTCAATAATCCCACTTCAGTACGCATCGGTGTTAATCTAGTGTTACGGTGTTACATTGATAATATGTGCGAAGAGGTACTTGTATTGAACTTGAAAACAGGAAGTCGAGGTTTAAGTGTACGGCAGTAATTATTGACGAAGCCGTGCGGATTATTATACATTATATATATATATATATATATATATATGTATATATATATATATATATATATATATATATATATATATATATATATATATATATATATATATATATATATATATATATATATATATATATGTATATGTATAGTGATTTCTATTTTGCGAGGTGTCGTCTTTACCATAATAGGGCATGCCTTACTATCTCCAGCTTTATTTTACCCTTGAATCACGCATGCCTTTAATGCTACAAACATACCTGGCTTCTTCAGACCCTGTCTATATGTACACTCGGACCCTGACTAGCTTTTCTTTACACCAATGTCTAGGAATTGGTAGATAATAGCTTGAAATGGAAATAGTTTATTAGATATATCCACTGCCTTATGTCGAAGCTGGATTAGGACCACAATATGCATTGCATAATAGCATCTACTTATTTTACAAAATATAGCTTTAGTACTGATGGCTTTGTTAAACTTTCCATAAAAGAATCAGATAATAGCGAAAATTCTAATAATCCTTTTCTTTCTTATAAGAATTCAAATTACAATTCCAAAATTCATGCATTCTAAAAATTCGTGAGCAATTTCATCGTAGCAATTCCACTCAGACCCGGACGGGCTTTTGTTTACATTGATGTCTGAGAATTCGTAAATCATACCTTGTAATGGATGAAGTTTATTAGATACATTTATTGTTTATCATGAAGCTAGCGTAGAACTAATACATACGATAACTAATAAAATCTATTTATTTTACAATACATAGCTGTAGCACTATTGGCTTTGTTGTACAATCAGTTAATTCAGAAATTTCAACAACCATTTTCTTTCTTATATGAATGTAAATTGCAATTCCAAAAATCATACTTTTATTAAAGTTATATAATTCCAATTACAATTCCAAACCTCATACATCCTAAAGTTTTCTATAAAAAAAATAATTTCACCTTAACAAACTCAATACTACATTTGCTGATTGTATTTAGGCAATTTATATTTGTGACTGATGTCCCTTGACTAATATATTTTTTATTTTAAATTGATTTATAGGTATTGCTTTGTCGGTAACCTAGTGCTGCCCTGCATGACACGAAAGTAATTTACACAGAAGGACGTGAACAATGACATCCATTGTTTTCTGTGAAATATTTCACTTTTTTGTGGCTTTCTAAATAAAGCATATTCAACAAATGCAACACAAAAACACACAGATGTGTATATATATATATATATATATATATATATATATATATATATATATATATATATATATATATATATATATATATATGCATCTTGTGTAATGTTATATACCATTTAAAGGGCAAAATAACGATCCCTTAATTCAAGAATGCCAACAAAATGAATAATGGTTTAGTCATTCACAGAAGCTGACAAAATTGATTTTTGTGGTCCAGTAATCCAATGTATGTCCATATTGTAGCTGCTTAGCACAATGAGACAAAGTTTTTCTAGCACACGTGCATGCGACGCAGAGTTTAGCATTATCGTTCGAGCTATTCCAAATAAGTTTTTTAAAAAAACAGCATAACAGATCAAAGTTTTATAGAATGATTTACAAAAACTAAACTCAGAACCTTTACGCCAAATAATAGTCTTGTTCCATGCTTAATTAACCTAGACAAGGTCAAGCTTCATAAGCCATCTGTTGACTGTCTTTGCTGAAGTAATTAGTTCAGCGAGGAGGGCATACTTTATCAATGGAGCGTATATAATGCGATATTTTTTTGCGTGTAGTGTACTCCTTATTAGGTGCTTCGGCTTGGATACATTAACCGCTCCCGTGGCCTAGTGGTTAGAGCGTCCGCCTCAAAAGCGGGAGATCTTGGGTTCGATGCCCGGTCGAGTCATACCAAAGATTTACAAAAAATGGTACTAACAGCTGCCTCGCCTGGCGCTCAGCATTAGGAGGTTAGTGTTAGGACTGGTCAGCCTGGTGTCAGGATAATGTGACTGGGTGGGACATCATGCTATATGTCAGCGGCATGATACACCAGTGCTAGACATCACTATAAACTGCCACAAAGATATGACTGAAAAATTGTTAAAGTTACGTTAAAAATCATACAATATTCTTTGCGGGCTACTGATTATGGGCTACTGCTTGGATACATTACTTTGCGGGCTACTGATTATGGGCTGTTGCTGGGCTAAGAAAAGTTAATTTGCTGAGCGAGAGAATTACATGTATAGTCTACTAATTATCAATAATTTAATTCAGTTGTCATTTAGCAATTAGAAGCCTAGCTAATAATGATGCAAATACAATAGTTGATGAATAAAATAGTTTATTGCTTCATGGAGAAATAAGTTTACACTATGCAAAGATAACATTTCAACCTGTTCGTTGTGCCAAATCATGTTTTATTTATATGGTTATTCAAAATAAAGGCAATACACATCAGTAGTGATTTAGATTCTGTAACAGCGCTGTTAATGATTACAATAATGGTGACATATGTAGCGTCACTTTTGTATCGCTTGAGTTATTGTTTCTATTGACATGAACAATCATTTATTTTAAATATTTAATACCCAATCCTATATCCTACGTTCAACTCATGTTATAAACTGAGAGAGCATGCAAATATGTAAATTTGAATAAAAAAATTTTATTAAACGAATTGGTAATATGGTGGGATCACGTTATCACCTTTGGATACTGACATGTATTGATTGCACATGGAAAAAGCGAAAGGTTTCCAGTTCCAGTTGCGGCATTTATCCTTATCATTGACAAATGATTCTTACAACTGAACCAGTCTGACTTGCTGTAATATTTATTTTTGTAATATTTATTGATGTAATATTTATTGTTGTAATATTTATTGTTGTAATATGTATAGTCATTCTGGAAGACTTATGTTGTATGCTAAACAAGACACACGAAAACCTATTTGACTTGTTAAAATGTCTGATTATATGAAAACCTATTTGACTTGTTAAAATGTTTGATTATAACAAGTGCTCTTTGACCAAGCTGATTTCTTTATGCTGATTCCAACCAGCAATGCTGCCCTGTAATGTTTCCTGCTACCAAGATGTCGTGAAATAGCTGCATAAGATGACTCAGTCTAGTGTGTGTGTGTGTGTGTGTGTGTGTCACCCACCTAATGCACTGTAATTAAAATTATACCAAGGAATTAGTGTCTCAAACATAGGAAATATTTGCCATAATACTTACTAAAGTAAAGAATTAAGAAACTGAAAGTTGAAATATTCTATCCATTTAATTTGTATTGAATGCATGTAAGTAATAAAAGACAATTCCCACCTTGGACGGCTTGGACCAGATTCCAGGAAGAATCTGCCCCAGATATGGAATAAATTGGCCAAATGCAATGTGTCCGGACATGTCCCGATTAATGCTAATAGTTCGAGTTGTCCCATAATAGGGTCACATTTTAAAAATGAGCATGAATATCGTACACATTTTCCGAGGTGTTCCAAATCAGTTTTGAATCCCAATTTAGGCCGAACTTGCCCGGTAGTTATGACAAGTTTACCCTATAGTTAGGATAAGTTGACTATGGTTCCAGCTGTCTATGAGTCATAACATAGTGATGCGTATATTACTAAAACTTGTCACCGGATAGAGAGAAAGAGTAGCATGATTTGGATGTACATACGATTTGAATACATATCCCTGAACCTCAGATTGGAGCTCTAGCATTTTTCCTTGTTTTAATTATGTAGATGGGAGGAAATGGTAGTGGGAGTTGAAGAAAAAGTATAACTAAATATTCTTCTAGTTGTAATTTTTGGTACCTTCTAGAATCAAGATGTGTGTTTCTCAGTTTGATATCGGATCTCTATTTGTTATTATCGGAATATTATTCTCTATTTAGTGCACAAATGTTATGTCATTTATTGTCTAATAAACCCCCATAAGTCCATTTTTTGGCCCACTTATCAGTCTAGGTTAGTCGATCCAGATTACAAAATGTTTGTCCTTGAGAACACGTTTAGCAATCTCCATTTTTGACTTCAGTTTTAAATCGCGTATAGTTAAAACTCCTTTGTTTCCTGATTGAGATTTAACCAGTGTTGCTTTTATATTCATCCAACGGTAATTTCTGCACAGCTATCCACTTACGTTCGAGAATCTTTGGTTCTCACCTCATGCCAAAGGTAAGGGTGTTGAAGTAAAAATATAACTGTCACCTACGCTCTGTCACTAAAATATATAATAATACGTCTTGCAAAATCTTAATTAGAAGAAATGCGCCACACCTAAATTGCCGTCTTACTTGAAAGGAAATAATAACGACTACATCCCGACTCGCGTTCATTGAGGGGAAATTCGTATGTATACGGATAGGCAGATAGATAACTCAATTAAAATAAATGCACCACACCCAAATCGTGACTTTAATTAGAACTTGCTCATACACATTCCTTGTGCGATATATATATATATATATATATATATATATATATATATATATATATATATATATATATATATATATATATATATATGATAAAAAGGTTTATGTGAAATTAAACAAATGGCAAAGTAAGACTGACTACTTTTTGAATGCTAATTGATTTCAGTAAAAACTAAGCACAGTACCGAATTTACTATGACTAGTAATGGTTGCTATCGATTATATATTCATGCTTCGTCTTATGTATGCTGGAATCAAGCAAGGATTTAAATTTCAATATTGAGTCTGTTGCCAGACCGTAAGCATATTTCCCATCTGCATGTCTAATATTCCATAGCTCTCTGATATGTACTGAACTATGCACCTTTTCCCGCTGTTTTCGGTTAACACTTTTCCTGGAGATATCTCAAGCTTTAATTTGCTGTTAACACCTTTCCCCAAATAATTTTCAAGCACGTTGCTAGCATAAGAGCTTAAAGAAAACAATTTTGCTGTATCTGTCAACGGTTTTGTTTACTTTTATGTCCTATATGATTTCAGTTTTTTTCCCTGTTTGGTTTGATTAGTGTGTCTGGTTCTGTCCACATGTTGTGATAATTACTAATTAACACTTCTGATAAATTGAGACAGAAGGAACTTTGCAGATCAAAATCATTGCGTAGAAATGATTTAATGCATTACCTTCTTCTCTTTTTCTGAAATGTATATGGTACTACATATAAAAATGTCATGTTTTGTCAATTCGATGAGCAGATGAGAGACACAGACAGACGGACAGACAGAGAGACAGACATAGAGATTAACGTAAATTAATAACCTTTTATGTTGAGGCAAACCCAGAGATTAAGATCAAACATGGATACAATACTTTTACGTGTCAAAAACCTATCCAACGTTGGTTCAATTTTTGTACACTGTTTATAATTAACATTTTTAAGTGTTAAAATCAAATTCTCTTAAATCATTGTCTGTCTGTCTGCTTATGCACACCTCAGTATTCATTGTAGAGTGTAAACTGGTTACGAATTCCGGCACATTATGCTTTTTGACATGTACATTGTACAATGAACAATTATTTTCATTATATACTTATTATATTTATATTATATTCTTATTATATTTGTATTATATTCTTATTATATTTGTATTATATACTTATTATATTTATATTATATTCTTATTATATTTGTATTATATACTTTTATAATTGTATGTATCTTTAGTGTTAACAGTAACTCCAGTAGAATAATGGCTATATGGTATCACATAAATGTTTGGTATTGAAAGTACTAACAACAACCAAAATAAAATAAAATAAAATCTTTCAAAAGATTTGCTGGTCTGACTATAGCAATTTTCAGACTTCTCTTATCTAGTAGTTTGCTTGCATACGCATAGGATGTAGTCGATAAGTCTAAGAAGCAAACATGGTATGGTTAGAAACTAAAGGTAAATTCACCTTTGGATATAAATTTCACCCTCACTTAAAAAAGTCAGTCATATTGGAAGTAATGCAGATCAACATGTTTCCTTGTTATCCAACACGGTAAAAATATGTAATATTAGCCAATTTAAAAATGTCCTTAGCAAATCCATAGTTCTTCAGAATGTGTTAAAATTACTGAAATCGGAGCTTCGCATTGTGTTCAAACGTACATGTATAAGATAGGACGAATGATGGAGACAAGGATAGAATTTATCTTATAAAACCCGATGACACCAACTCGAGGTGGTTACCATAGAAATCACCATTATTACCCCAAAAATGATACGTACTCATGCCTCTTCATTACTTTGAATCTTCTCAAAAAAAAAATTTATAGTCTTTTCGTATTCCCCATCCATCTTGAAAGCCTTCCAACAATTTAATCTGCATAACCTATTATTATCATAGACATTACCGAAACACGGTTTGCTCGTAAAATCTGCATAACCTATTGTTATCATAGACATTACCGAAACACGGTTTGCTCGTACAATCTGCATAACCTATTATTATCATAGACATTACCGAAACACGGTTTGCTCGTACAATCTGAAAAAAGATATTACGATGTTAGCCTATTAACATTTATATTAATGGCAATGAAAACGCTGATAAAGTAGTCAAATTCAACCGTTTCCGAAAGGAATGTTCCCGTATATTGACTCCAAAATATTATTTAAATCGCTCTCTTGTATAAACTAGACAAAACACATAGAATAAAAATCCACAAACAAGATTCGTTACTTCAAATCCCATATGCCGATCGCTTATAGAATATGATTACCGGAATCTTGCATCCAAAATACACATACTGGACTCGGACTCTTACATCCAAATACACATACCGAACTCTTGCATCCATATTCACATACCGAACTATTGCATCCAAATACACATACCGGAATCTTGCATCCAAAATACACATACTGGACTCGGACTCTTGCATCCAAATACACATACCGAACTCTTGCATCCAAATACACATACCGGACTTATGCATCCAAATACACATACCGGACTATTGCATCCAAATACACATACCGGACTCTTGCATACCTAATGAATGCTGACCTTAAACCACAGTGCAAACCATGTCAATGTGCGCTGACAACGAAACACATTCTTGTCGAGTGTATCGACTTTGACTCTGATGCAGAAGTTTGATTTGTGTGAATTCTATAAAAGATTTCAATATTTTTGCACCTTTCTATTTTATTATATATTGCATAATTTTAAATTTTGTACGCAGTATTCATCTTGTATGTATATATTTAAAATCTATCCCAAAGGATATTCTTAATTTCTACATTTTAAAACATTTAAACTTGAAATAAATAACTATTAATGTGCTGAGATGCGGTTGAACCCCAATTCCTATACATACTTTCATATATACATACATACATGCATGCATCCATTCACTCTTCCATCTATCCATCAATGCATACTTCTCTTAAATCTTTGGTAATCTATCCTAGTGACTATTCACAAACATTCTATTATATCTTCCTCGATATTGTGAGCAACATAAAAAATAAATACCTAACTAAACTCCTAGATGAAAACTGAATACGTTTGTCATTTTGTTTTCAATTACGCCAGTTTCTACGACGAAAGAATTAATTCTATTTATATATAATTCTGGTTTTTAAACTGCAAAATTGAGGTATGTCTACTTACGCACAGCACGAAAGAATCCAGTGTCTGATCTCTTTTGCCTTTCTTTTCAAGTTCTATAGCTCTTTTTAGCATGTATCGATGTGTTCCTCAGTGATTAGTTTATTCAATGTTTTCCTCTGTGTTGAAGTCTCTACTTTACCCCTTTTTATCCAATATGGTGTTAAACGTTCACTACGTTTGAGTCTGCAATTAAAGCATCCGTTTCTGGTGTTCTTGTTTATATGCTTTCACTCAACAGAGGCGGATGTGGATATAGTTGACAAAATGTGAACGCCCACTTCAGTGTACGTATCATAACGTATTCATGGTTGGATCGATCTATGGACAGTCCATTTTAGCATACACTCAATTAGTGATAAAATTAGTTTTACCACGCGACTACGCCTCTGAAAAGTACTTATGAATCGTGTGATATTGTAGGATGGGAGCGTATACAAGTTTGAAAATACTTAGTGCACAGAATTAAAAAAGATACTATCATTATTTTTCTAGTGATAGAATTTAATATTTAAGTTAACAAATGACTAGTTTAGAACTTTTACAAGCGTACCTTTCATAAACCGTGAACTAATGCAAAATGGTGTACTACGAATAATTTAGAGTTTAGTTTCCTGTGATAGTTTTTTTAACAACATAAAATGAACAATGGTGTACTTCGTGATCCAAGATTAATATTTGCCATGCATTTTTAGAGATTGGTAATTACTGACCTTAACAATTCTCTTTAGGTACAGTTTATATATCTTAAAACTTGAGGTCATATTTAAATAGTTGTATTTAACAAACAGTATAATCAAATACTTCTTTCAACCAGTATAATTGGGTATGACTTTCAAACAGAATAATTAAGCATGACTTTTAAATAATAGAGTTAGGAATGGCTTTCAACCAGTAGAATTCGGAATATTTTTCAACCAGTGGAATTCGGAATGGCTTTCAACCAGTAGAATTGAGTATATCTTTCAACCGGTATAATAAGGTACGACTTTCAAACAGAATAATTAGGAATTAATTCTTAGGTAGTATAACTAGGTATGGCGTTCAACCAGTATATTTAGGTATTTCTTTAAAAAGTTTAATAAGTTATGGCTCTCAAGCAGTATTATTAGGTTTGACTTTCAAGCAGTATAATTAGGTATTACTTGTAAAAAGTCATATGTATGGTATTCAACTAGTGTAAATTGGTATGATTTTCAATTAGTATAATGCAGCATGACCTTGAACAGTAAAATTAGGTATCACTTTTAAATGTGTAATTATGTATGAATTTCAAACAATATAATTATGTATGGCTTTGAACCAGAATAAATAGTCGTGACTTTCATACTGTATAATGAGACATGGTTTTCAACTAGTAAAATTATTATATTGCTATCGAACAGTATAATTAGGTATGGCTATCGAACAGTATAATTAGGTATGGATATGGAAGAATATAATTATGTATGGATATTAAACAGTATAATTAGGAATGACTATCAAACGGCATAATTAGGTATGGTTATCGAACAGTATAATTAGGTATGGACATCGAAGAGTATAATTAGGTATGGATATTGAACAGTATAATTAGGTATGACTAACGAATAGTATAATTAGGTATGGCTATCGAACAGTATAATTATGTATGGCTATCAAACGGCGTTTATTTGTTTTACAGTTTCAACTGCAGATTGACGTTTCAAAGAGTGTCGGTTGTAGTTTTCATTTCCTTAGGCCTCTATTTGAGTCTCCAATAAAATAGTTGAATTTTTGGTCACATCATTTATAGATTTATTGAACTGCCTATAATTAGAGCATATATTCACTTCTTGCGTACTTGCAGTTTATATTCACTCCGTTCACACTGACTATATATATTCACTATTAGCGTACATACTGTATGTATTCACGTCAAGTATACTTACAGAAGATATTCGTTTCTGGTATATGCAGTATATATTCATTTCTGGTATATTTGCAGTATATATTCATTTCCGGTATCTGTACAGTATATATTCATTTCCGGCGTCAGTACATTATATATTCATTTCTTTATCATTACTATTTACATTCATTTATGGTATATTTGAAGTATATATTCATTTATGGTATATTTACAGTATATATTTTTTTCTGCTATATTTGCAATGTATATTCATTATTGGTATATTTGCAGTATATATTTTACTTCTTGTATACTTGCAGTATATATTCACTTCTGGTATACCCACAGTATATATTCATTTATTGCATGCATCATATATTTACGTTTAGCATATTTACAACACTTAATCAGTTTTTGCATACTTGCAGGGTATATTTGCTTCTAGCATACTTACACGTTATGCCATTGTACGCTGTTTAACAAAAGAACTGTTATTAAATTACAAACTAATCGTGGAGCTTTCTTGCATACAAGTTGGTTCTCTGTTTGTATTAAACATTTTCATAATGCCTTTTCATGTCTTTTCATCAAAATGCATCACAATCCTAAATTAAATCCCATTCAATTTTTTAATTGCTTTTGTCGATTTGATTTAATAGTGAAGTACATACATGGTTTCGCAGCTATTCATCTAAGAGCAGGTTAACGCTTCAATTATCTTGTTCGACAAAAAAAATATACATCTAAGGTTTTATTAAAATTTAAATAAGGTCTATGGTGCTCGATTTTACAGATTATCCACATTTCGTCTCTGTACGCGTGGGTTCGAGTCTCGGCCCGAACAACGTGGATATATGATAAAGTTTCAGAGTATTTTAAAAACCACCAACCAAGAAAACGTTAGAATGGCTTTCAAGTGCCATTAATTAAGATGGAAAAATAAACATCTGCCCCCTCTACTTATATTTCCGTGATTGTTATTGCTTAAAATTTGAATGCCATTGTTTCAACTGTGTAAGGGAAACAGGATTGGTACGACCATATAGGCAAACTAGACTTAGAGGAAGCAAAATTAAACGGAAATGATTTTTTTCGGGGGTGAGGGAAGGGTGCGGGTGGGTGTGTTGCTGGAGGCGCGAAAACTTTACTCACGGATAGAAGGTTCGTAAAAACACGGATAGCATGCAAGTAAGAAACACGAATTTCGATTTTATGTTCTCTATAAATTTATGAACAGAAGCTTGTATGTATGTATGTATGTATGTATGTATGTATGTATGTATGTATGTATGTATGTATGTATGTATGTATGTATGTATGTATGTATGTATGTATGTATGTATGTATGTATGTAAGTATGTATGTATGTATGTATGTATGTATGTATGTATGTATGTATGTATGTATGTATGTATGTATGTATGTATGTATGTATGTATGTATGTATGTATGTACGTACGTACGTACGTACGTACGTACGTACGTATGTATGTATGTATGTATGTATGTATGTATGGTATGTATGTATGTATGTATGTATGTATGTATGTATGTATGTATGTATGTATGTATGTATGTATGTATGTATGTATGTATGTATGTATGTATGTATGTATGTATGTATGTATGTAACAGTTTTTGTTGTGAAGAAGACAGAAAATCTATTAGTAAAATAATATGTTGTTGTTGTTCGTCCGTTCACTCGACGAAGACCACTCTAGTCATCCGTGAGATGGAGGGGCTGGTTCTGTTCTGTAGGCGCGCAGGTAGCTGATAAGGCCAATCAATGCACGGAAGGTTCGGTTGCAGAATGAACACAGGATAAGTGAGACATCTCCAGGATGGTCGCTGGCACGTGCTTTTCTGACTTTCCTCTTTATCTCAGCAGCTGCTATCCTGCTCGATTTGCACAGCTTGGAGCCGTTGTGCAGATAGTAACGCCAAGGGACTCGATCACTAGCTTTTTGCTCCCATGAGTCAGGGTTTATGTTGAACGCTTTCAATGCAGCTTTCAAATTGTCTTTGAAGCGTTTCCGTGGGATCTCTGTCCTTGCTGTAGCTCGCCATAGAAGAGTCTCTTAGGTAGACGGTGGTTTGGCATGCGTACATGTCCCGCCAATCGTAGCTGAAACTGCATCAGGATGGTGTGAATGCTGGGGATACCTGCTGTTGCTAGTTCCTCGGTGTCTGGGACTTTGTACTGCCATTTGATGTTGAATATTTTCCTGAGGCTTGTGATGTGAAAGTGGTTCAGCTTCCTGGCATGGCTTTGATACACCATCCACGTTTCGCATGCGTAGAATAATGTGGTGAGTACAGCTGCCCTGTAGACCTTTAGTTTGGTCATGATGCTGATGCCTGTTCTATTCCTTACATTCTCATACAATCTGCCAAACGTTGCGCTGGCTTTGGCAATGCGGAGGTTCACCTCGTCATCAATGGTGACACTCTGTAAAACTCTGCTGCCAAGGTAAGTGAAGTGGTTCACTGAGTTGAGATTTTGGATGTTGACGGTGATGTCTTGTTCAGTATAAGGCTTTCTCGTGGGTGGTTGATGTTGTACCTCAGTCTTCTTAGTATTAATGGTGAGACCAAAGCTTGAGCAGTAACTGGAAAACTTGTCAACGCTGAATTGTAGGTCTTCATCTGAGCCAGCATTGAGGGCGCAATCATCGGCAAATAAAAACTCCCTGATGTTGTCTGTCATAACCTTTGATTTCGCTTGTAGTTTTCTGAGGTTAAACAGTTTCGATCTGAACTGTACCTTTATGTCGACTTCAACATCTCTGTCTCTGAAAGCAATAGTCAGCATGAATAATAATAAAGAACGTGGAACACATGAGAGTACACGTTTTTGTTTCTTTTTTTTTTCAATGGGGAGATTCCAATGTCCTAGACTCAGATTAAGATTGACTTGTTAACTTTCATCGATAATGAACCTACGATATAAATGTATTGTGGAATAGCGTCTCTAGCAGATCATTTTCCATCATTCTCCCTGGCCGTTCGTCCTTTCCAAAAGCAATATATTATAAATATATCATCATCATTTGCGAATCCTTAAATACACAAATCATATTAGGGATTGATATGATTTGTGTATTCATCTATTGATGTGCCCGTTTGAAAGGGTTGAAGTTAATTTGCTAGTTAAACTAATTAGACTGATTTTTGAATACTCTTTCAGACAATTTATTCCATTTTATCATCCTATGTAGGAAATTTATCGGACACTGTGTCATATACAAATGGCAAACGTAATAGAAACTGTAGAAATACAAGTTCCTGGCATCATTTCTTAAATCTTATATGTATCAAGAATTCAAACAAGGATAAAGGAAATAATGTTATTTGATCAATTCTTTATGATTTTAGTGATGATTGATAATATTATTTTATTTTAGTATAACTCATGAAAGTAGTGTTTCCACAGACGACAACATTACATTGATTACACACTACTACCCTATTCATGACGTCTGAACGGCTAATTGCATCAGTGGACAATCGTGATGAAAAACAAAAAAAAATTGTCTGATATCTTTCAAAGGCTAAGGACCTGGTACTTTTGAGAGAGAGAGAGAGAGAGAGAGTTGTGTTGTAGATTACAGTGTATGCCACCTAGACAAGGATATATAGTGTGGCTCTTGTCTCATCCTACTTGACTATAATGTGGCTCTTGTCTCATCCTACTTGACCATTGTATGGCTCTTGTCTCATTCTACTTGACCATTGTGTGGCTCTTGTCTCATCCTACTTTACCAAAGTGTGGCTCTTGTTTCAGCCCACTTGACCATAGTGTGGCTCTTGCCTCATCCTACTTGACCATAGTGTGGCTCTTGTCTCATCCTACTTGATCATAGTGTGGCTCTTGTTTCATCCTACTTGACCATAGTATGGCTCTTGTCTCATCCTACTTGACCATTGTGTGGCTCTTGTCTCATCTTACATGACCATAGTGTGGCTCTTGTCTCATCCTACTTGACCATAGTGTGGCTCTTGTCTCATCCTACTTCACCATAGTGTGGCTCTTGTTTCATCCTATTTGACCATAGTGTGGCTCTTGTCTCATCCTACTTTACCAAAGTGTGGCTCTTGTTTCAGCCCACTTGACCATAGTGTGGCTCTTGTCTCATCCTACTTGACCATAGTGTGGCTCTCGTCTCATCCTACTTGACCATAGTGTGGCTCTTGTCTCATTCTACTTTACCATAGTGTGGCTCTTGTCTCATCCTACTTGACCATAGTGTGGCTCTTGTCTCATTCTACTTGACCATAGTGTGGCTCTTGTCTCATTCTACTTTACCATAGTGTGGCTCTTGTCTCATCCTACTTGACCATAGTGTGGCTCTTGTCTCATCCTACTTGACCATAGTGTGGCTCTTGTTTCATCCTACTTGACCATAGTGTGGCTCTTGTCTCATCCTACTTAATACGTTTCATCATTGATGTTTTATAACACTGTTCGATTAGAGTTTTCATCATTGAAGTTGTATAACACAGTTGTATAACACAGTTGTATAATACAGTTGTATAGTACAGTTGTATAACACAGTTGTCTAACATAGTTGTATAGCACAGTTGTATAACACAGTTGTATAACACAGTTGTATAACACAGTTGTATGGTTGTACGAAACTTTTCATTATTGATGTTTTATAACATATGAAACCTTTCGTCATTTCGTACGAAATAATTATATACAAGTATAAGGTTTGATTTTGGCAGGTCATTTGGTGCAAGCTCAACTTCAAAGGTATTCTCTAGTTTGTATATTGTCTCTATCGGAGCATGTCATCGAATTTCGTTCCTACACTTATAGGAAACTAGGGGCGTGTGTCTGATGTAGTGAAACTAATTTGCGATATTTAGTTGGAAAAGATAGACTGCGCATATGACACTTGTTTCCTAATTTATTAATGATTAAAAACAAGAGTCAAGAGAAATTTGTATATATATATATATATATATATATATATATATATATATATATATATATATATATATATATATATATATATATATATATATATATATGTTTACGTATTAGAAGCATGTAATGAATAAATTAGTCACTCATCAAGCATATAATCAACAAGGTTTAAATTTTCGCATCGAATCTACACAATTCAAGAACGTTTGCAGGCAAAAACACAACACTATCAGCATCGTTACCTAAGTAATTGTAATATACGACGACATGCAAGAGTTGTTAGAAATACCGCACTTACAAGCCATGTAATGCTAATACCTCACTAACAAGCTATGTAATGCTGTCCGGAAGCTGGTACTAGCCATGAGGACATCATGCCAATTTGAACACAAATATAAAATTAATAAACAACAACTTTCTTTGCTCTTCCCGGTAGTAACAATTTAATGTCCACCCATTGTTTCCGACCAAAGGTGGTCATAGAGGAAAGTGTCATATCTTAATAACGTTCATTTCCCTCAACCAAGGCATAAGTATATTTCATTTAGTGGTCTGCAACTTTTATACGGGGCCACGTACTTAGAGAAGATCTAAAGAGCTTGACAGCGCTATCTCTGCAATCTCACCACCATCAGTGTGTGATTTGAGTCAGATTCAGATAATATGGGAATCTGAGAAAGTTTTTCCTCCATCAGTTTTACTAGCTGTAGTATATGGTCCATCAGAAATGAAATTGAACAACAACTGTTATAAGTTTGGATTCAATATTTGTAAAGTACTACAGATGACCCTAAAAACTTAAACAATTAAGTCTTTCATTCTGGAATGGGATTTGCAGTTTTATTTTTAAAGTTTCTTCTTCCTTGTCTTTGCCGTGCATTTGTTTTATGGCAAGTCACTCACTGACGAAATGAAATTTTAGGAAAACATATTAAAGACATCGTATAATCAATTCATTACATTAATCTACGATAATTTCATTTACATATGTCAGGTGCTTAAAATTTGAAGGCTTATGAGTTACTGTGTAAAAACATTTCACCAGCTTGAAATTATTGATAACACAACTATTCTCATGTACCATGTATAAACAATCATAATATATAATCAAATTTATTGTTCTATTATTATTTATGTAACTTCAGCTTTTATGTATGTATGTATGTATGTATGTATGTATGTATGTATGTATGTATGTATGTATGTATGTATGTATGTATGTATGTATGTATGTATGTATGTATGTATGTATGTATGTATGTATGTATGTATGTATGTATGTATGTATGTATGTATGTATGTATGTATGTATGTGTATGTGTGTGTGTTCATAATTATTAGTATTGTCTGCTTCAGAGAGAACTAAAGACTTGATAATGTTAAATGCACTTTCTAACTTGAGAGCATGTGAAAAAAATAAGGATTAACTGCATGCTAAAACTGAAGAAAACACTTATATCTGTACAAGTGATTATTAATCTCTTTTTAATTCATTAATCATTTGTTTTACACCGTGAATTCTTCACACTCTTTATATCACTGTATCAAATATTTAGTACCGCCCATGCAGATTGAATCAATTTGTTATATCTGTCAAATAAAAAGACACGGATTGAAACATTAATCTTGCATATCTTTAGTTTTTGGTAATCAATGATTTCCACAGTGCTGCCTCCTTGTCTTGTCATACTATAAAACAATATCGAAATTGCTTATGAGTTTGCTTCGAAATTTTCATTTAAGTATTTTAAAACATGTGACTGCCTTTAGAAATATGTATCTTTGCCTTTCCAAATAACTAAATAAAAATAATGTTTCTTCCTTAATATTCGTTATTTCGTGGGAAAAATGAAGGATGTTAATTAGAAAAATTTTCGTCGTCTTGTAAAGCAGATAAATATTTCAATTATCCTAGTGACAGAGCCATTTGGTCATAATACAATCACGATTTCCTCGTGGATTACATGATAAATCCCATAATAAAGAAACCATGGTTGCTAGACACAAATCTATTTTTGTTGCATGGGAATAAATTGACGCATAAAAATTTTCGATTAATAAAGAATTAATAAAAAAAATCCAACATCCCATATATATTTTATTCATTAATTCAGCCGACCTTTATTTTACTCTGCTAAAATGAAGATTTTTCTCAATGTATAAGGTACAAAACCAAACCCACGCTAAACTAGTTCATTTTGTTCCTGACACGCCTTCAATTTAATGGAGTTATTTATGGCATATCTCTTACCAGATAATCACACATTAATGATCAAATAAAAAGAATTGTATATTTTTTCTATTCCATTGGTATGATACGGGTTAAAATGGGTTTCTAAGGCAACAAACATTTGAACATGATTTCAAAATACACTTTGACTACAAAATTAAAGCTCACTCCAAGACGAAAATTTTGACTTTCTATAACTTTGAATACAATTAAGCTGAAAATATGTAACTTTGACTAGAATATAGTTACAAAGATATAACTTTGATCAGAATACAGTTACAAAGATATAACTTTGGTCAGAATAGAGTTATAAAGATATTACTAAGATTAGAATACAGTTATAAAGATATAACTTTGATTAGAATGCAGTTATAAAGATATAATTTTGATCAGAATACAGTTACAAAGATATAACTTTGATCAGAATAAAGTTACAAAGATATAACTTTGATCATAATGTAGTTATAAAGATATTACTAAGATTAGAATACAGTTATAAAGATATAACTTTGATCAGAATACAGTTATAAAGATATAACTTTGATCAGAATACAGTTACAAAGATATAACTTTGATTAGAATACAGTATCAAAGATATAACTTTGATCAGAATGTAGTTATAAAGATATAACTTTGATCAGAATACAGTTACAAAGATACAACTTTGATCAGAATGTAGTTGTAAAGAGATAACTTTGATCAGAATGTAGTTATAAAGATATTACTAAGATTAGAATACAGTTACAAAGATATAACTTTGATCAGAAAACAGTCATAAAAATATAACTTTGATCAGAAAACAGTCATAAAAATATAACTTTGATCAGAATACAGTTACAAAGATATAACTTTTATCAGATTATAGTTATAAAGATATAACATTTATCAGAATATACTTACAAAGATATAACTTTGATCAGAATATAGTTACAAAGTAACAACTTTGATCTGAATGCAGTAATAAAGATACAACTTTGATTATAATGCAGTTATAAAGATACAACTTTGATCAGAATCCAGTTAAAACGTAAAGTCAAGTATACTAAAAAAATGCTAATTATACAACACATGACTGCTTTAAACTGTTAAATAACTGTGTTAAGCTGTGTTAAGACTGCGTTAAACTGTGTTAAGAATGTGTTAAATAAATTCATACTTAATATAAATAATGACTCCAATTAAACAATTCTCTTTTTTTTTTTTTGCAGTAGGCATCATTCTCGTAGCCGATCCTGCGCTGTATAATTTCCGTAAGACAGCAGAAGTGACGCAATCAAGAAAAAAATGATTTCCTCTCTCATTGTAGTTACGTTAAATAATTGGAGCATTGATTGGAATAAAATTGTAAAATGTTGTATTGTTGGAGGTTGCAGTGAGAAGAAGCAAGTTTGTACTCATTTCCTACCAAAATCCCACATCAGGAAAACATTGCATTTAGCAGATTTAATAACCAAATAACTGGACTGAATTGACCAGTAACATGCAAGATGGTCAAATGGTCTGCACTGACCATTTCATACAAGACAATTTTGATATTGCGTATACACTCCAATAAGGAATAAATCTGAATACGGTACATACACTCCATGGTAAGTACCTGACTTTTATGTTAAGTCTAAGTGTATTGTGCATACAAAATGCGTCACAGAATAAAGAATAAATCTTGTTCTCACTATCTTTAGTTGCGCATGTAAGCCGTTATGGTAAGTTGTGCCAAACCAGTAAGGTTTTTACTGCCACCGCGACCGTAGGGGAATGACCGGTTTGGGTGTCAGTACCGCACAGTTATGTGTTAAATTCCGCTTGTACTACTGATCATATTTCTGAAAATTATATGTGTGTGTTTGAGTGTGTGTTTGTGTGTGTGTGTGTGTTTGTGTGTGTTTGTGTGTGTGTGTGTGTGTGTGTGTGTGTGTGTGTGTGTGTGTGTGTGTGTGTGGAGATCTGTTCATGCAGGCACATATACTTCATTAGAACAAATGAAGCTTGCCCAGTCATAGAATATTAGTCATCTCACATAAAACCTTCATTGTGCCATAAAAAAACAGGTTCGATTGTCAATACCTTATTTTTGCATGTGCCCTTCATTATAATAAATGAAGATAATTTGGATTTAAATACAACCATTTTCTTTTGGTGCATTATTCATCAAGCAAATATACGACACAGTTATTGGATTTTTAAAATATTTGTGTAGCCTAATTTGCCTTGTATGTTCTTCCAAAGGTACTTCGAATTTTCCTAATGAAACGAAAAGTAAATGTTGGCTCTTATTTGATATGTCAACTAATGATAACCTGTGAAAAGACTTTGCTCGTATATGCCAATAAAAAGAAACTAAGAAATACAAAATATGCAAAGGAGAAAGTAATATCAATTAGCTCCCCCCATCTTTAAAAAAGGCTTTAGTTATACAATACTGGTGTTAAATCTAGTATCCGTACCTAATATCTGACCTCATTTGAACTTCCGTCATTAGTTGATCCCTTTCGAGAAAACGTCTAACTGTCTTCATATAAATATAACGGACTGAGTTGCACTTACACCTCGCATATGATACGATGGAAATAAAAACATCAATGATACAAATATGCAGCCTGCAAGATATATTTGTTGTTGTTGTTGTTGTTGTTGTTGTAGCGTTTAAACGCTATTTTCAGCACAAGACAGGCTATACATGACGGCCAGTGGATAAAAAAAAAACCGGGAAAACCCCGGGATGAACGGTCGATCACGAGAAGATACTGTCAGGCTTTCTCACCTACCACATTAGCCTGAGACTCGAAACCAAGCAGTCAGGTGTGAGATGGCAGTGATCCGGAACGGTGACCTCTTTAGATCATGCAACCAATCGTGACCCCGAAAGTTATTTTTTTCTCAAATTCAGGAATAAAGGTTTATTTGTGCATTCTTATGTCATCCATTTATGTGCTAAATTTTATCTGTGAATGTTGAGGACAATAACCTCATACTTTACATAAATAATAAATCCAAATGAACAATTCTTTTTTTTATTGCAGTAGGCATCATTCTCATAGCCGATCCTGCGCTGTAAAATTTCCGTAAGACAGCATAAGTGATGTAATCTAGAAAACAATGATTTATTCTCTCATTGTAGTTCCGTTAAACGGTTGGAACCTTTATTGGCACAAAATTGTACAAAGTTGTATTGTTGGAGGTTGCAGCGAGAAGGAGTGAGTTTGTACTCATTTCCTACGAAAATCCGATAACAGGAAAACACTGCATTTAGCAGATTTAACAACAAAATGACTGGACTGAATCGTCCAGGCAAGATGGTCAACTGATCTGCACTGACCATTTCATAAAAGACAATTTCGATATTCCCTATCAATTGATACAATCAACTGGCAATAAGACCATGAGAAACTGCTGCCAAAGACACATCCAAGACTTTTTCTCAACAGATGACTCAGAGCACACACACCAGATCAAAAGAAAAAGCCCACGGGCTTTTTGCAATTAAACTTGGGGTGCTTCTGGGTTTGTTCCACTCTGGTATTGTGATCACAGATTCTTATTTGATATTGGTTTGTCTTGGGATGCATTTTTGCGTGCTGCCCATGTCAATGTTATTCGGGATATATCATCTTTCAGAAATTCGGTTATTAACTTTGTTAACATAGCCTGTTTAAGCCTGGCGTAGTCAGAGGTTGTAAAAAAAAAAAAAAAAAAAAACACAGCAAAACAAAAACGCGACAAAAATTATGTAGCTACAGAACTCAAAGATTTTAAAGGTCTGAGAAACACAAAGAATGTTTTGAACTCGATGTAGTCTGGTAAGGAAAATAACATGGAAAAATGAAGAAATTCACAATTATATCCAAGATAATGAATGTATTGAGGAATTGGTTTCATCATTCAGAGAGCATAAAAAGAGGTATAAAAACACGCAAAACAAAGAAAGCCAAGGTAAAAGTAACTATAATAAATAAAAACAAAGCAACAAAGCAACAAAGACACCAAAAGAACCATAATATAATTGTTTTATGAACGATAGAAATTGAAGTAGAGTGGATTTGGAGACTTTTGATGGTAATTTTTGTTTCGTTGGTTTGCTTTTAATGATCTTATCAATTTTTTCTTTGTCGATTATATTGTGCCAAGTAAGTTGCTGCTTAGTGCCTTTTTCAAGAACACATCATATTATCCAACGCTGGCGGTTTTGGCGAGAATCGATCCCTAGACCATAATAAATGAACCGCTCTTCAATTGATATACCCGTACTCCCTTAAGCATATGAATTTCAACCATTCACTGTATTGGTTTTAGCTCAGCAATTTTTTTAACACAGGTATTTTACATACGTAAACACAATAATCTTGGTAAATGTGTAGTGTAAATGTTAAATGTGTATGTGTGTGTGTAAATATTTCTTTTTGTTAAATCACCTCCCCAAGGTTGACGCTGCAATAATAAAACGTGGTAAAGGAGTCTATCATAGTATAAACAGCAATTACCTGTCTAATTGCAAGAATGAAGTTGCTTGTTGGGTAATCACGATAAACTCCAAATAAATATATCCTATTTTATAAGTAACAGTATGTTCTATTGCATAAGTGATAATATATTCTATTGAGTAACAATATATTATATTTTATATGTTCTATAAGAGACTATATATTATATTATATAATTAGCAATATATTCTATCGTATAAGTGACAATCTATTCCATAGCTTAAGTGACAATATATTCTACTGTATAAGTAACAAAAAATTCTATTTTAAGTTACAATATATTTTCATTTATAGGGGATCATATATGCATTTTTTATGTGACAAAATATTATATTGTATTAGTAACAAAATATTATATTTCATTTGACATTATATTTTATTTCATGTGACAATATATTCTATTTCATGTGACAGTATATTCTATTTCATGTGACAATATATTATATTTCATATGACAATATATTCTATTCATGTGACAATATATTTTATTTCATATGACAATATATTCTATTTCATGTGACAATATATTCTATTTCATGTGATAATATATTATATTTCATATGACAATATATTCTATTTCATATGACAATATATTCTATTCATGTGACATTATATTCTATTTCATGTGACAATATATTCTATTTCATGTGACAATATATTCTATTCATGTGACAATATATTCTATTCATGTGGCAATATATTCTATTTCATGTGACAATATATTATATTTCATATGACAATATATTATATTTCATATGACAATATATTCTATTTCATGTGACAATATATTCTATTTCATGTGACATTATATTCTATTTCATGTGACAATATATTATATTCATGTGACAATATATTCTATTTCATGTGACAATATATTCTATTTCATGTGACAATATATTCTATTCATATGACAATATATTCTTTTCATGTGACAATATATTCTATTTCATATGACAATATATTCTATTCATGTGACATTATATGCTATTTCATGTGACAATATATTCTATTTCATGTGACAATATATTCTATTCATGTGACAATATATTCTATTCATGTGACAATATATTCTATTTCATGTGACAATATATTCTATTTTATATGACAATATATTCTATTTATGTGACATTATATTCTATTTCATGTGACAATATATTCTATTCATGTGACAATACCATCTAATTATATAGGGGAAAATATTTTCAATTTTATAAATGACAACAAATTCTATTGTATAAGTGACAATATATTCTATTGTATAAAAGGCAATAATGAAATAAAGACCTTTTTTAAATCTTACTCTTAGAATTTTTTGCAATCTTAAAACCCGCTCGAATGATAATTGCCTGCAATGCATGTTAAGAAAGAAAATATTTGTGGTTAATGTTCGATATCCAGTCCTTCAGCCAACAAGTGTTAGTTTTACCGAGTAAGATTACGAACTTTATTTAATACTGAATTACGAGGATCAAGTAGCCAGGGAACTATGCCGTTATCTTCTAAATCTTATACTGTTTGTGGGTTTCTGTCTGCACATAGCTCTGTTAAACCAATTAAAGAGACAAGAATGTAAATTGTGCTGGCATGTCTCAGAGGAGCTAAAGTTTTCATCATTGTTTTGGTCTATGCCGTTTAGATCATATTTTGTAAAGTAACTTTGTTTCATTCAGTCTTAATTGTATTTATGCAATTACCGGTTCATTTAAAACATTGAATATTAATATAAGCAATGATCGTTTGACACATAAACTTTCACAGTGTGCATGATATTTCTCAATTTAAGTAAAAGGGAAAATTGTGTACTACACATTGGGGAGTGCAGTCTTTATTAAAGTGTAAGTTTGCGTGTTATTAGCGAAACCTAATGACTAAACTGCTGACATCATCTGTTTGTTTTATCTATACACAGTAAGAGAAGAACAGAGGGAAAAGATTCAAAGACAGAATATGTCCAACACAGGGTAAAACGATTAACACTGAATTCGACCTCAGCTCTAGCAATAGAACAAATCTCCGTGATCAGCTTAAATCAGCTCATGCATTTACAAATTGATTTGCACAATGATGTGTTCATCCCTATTTACAGTACACCCAAGAATATAAGACTATAAAAGATATTACGACGTAGAGAGGGTAAGGTGACAATACATTAGTGGTGATTGAACTGACCAGCATGAAAGAAGTAACTAAATCTGGGCTATTAGGAAACAAATTGAAAAAAGCGGAAAAATGGATTGCACGTGCTCGTGACTTGCTTAAGGCGAGAATGAAAACATTCAATGGGCTTACTACAAACGGTAATTTATAGACGATGCACAATATATATATACGATTCAACAGACAACTGATTTGGGTATAAAAACTAACATGGATGCCATGGAAATTAAAATAGAAGGAGAAAAAAATGAAAGTAACAGGGAATGTTAATTAATTCACTGCTATCGTCTGGTTCACTACTGTATCACTGCTATCGTCTGGTTCACTACTGTATCACTGCTATCGCCTGGTTGACTAATGTATCACTGCCATTGTTTGGTTGTCTACTAAATCACTGTCATCTTCTGGTTGACTACTGTTCCACTGATATTTTTTGGGTGAATACTATATCATAACCATCATCTGGTTGACCATCTTTTAGCTGTCTACTTTATCACTGCCATCCGCTAGTAGACTAATGTATCAATGCTATCGTCTGGTTCTCTACAGTATCACTACTTTCGTTTGGCTGTCTACTGTCTAACTCCCATCATGTGGGTAACAACTGTATCATTGTCATTGTATGGTTGACTACTGTATCACCGCCATTGTCTGGTTGCCTACTGTATCACTTCTATCGTCTAGTTGACTAGTATCCCTGATATCGTTTGGCTGTCTAATGTATCACTGCTATCGTCTAGTTGACTATTTACACTGTTATCGTTTGGCTGTCTACTGCATCACTACCATCGTTTGGTTGACTACTGTATCACTGCCATTGTCTGGTTGACTACTGTATCACTGTTATCGTCTGGTTGTCTTCTGTATCAATGCTATCATTTAACTGTCTACTTTATAACTGCCATAGTCTTGTTGACTACTTTATCGCTTCCATCATCTGGATGTCGTCTGTATCACTGCTATCGTTTGGCTGTCTTCTGTATAGCAGCTATCGTTTGGCTGTCCACTGTATCACTGCCATCAACCGGTTGACTACTGCATAACTGCCATAATGTGGTTGTTTACTTTATCACTTCTGCCGTCTGGTTGTCTACTATATCACTGCTATCGTCTGATTATTTTCTGTATCACGGCTATCGTCTGGTAGTCGTCTATATCATTGCTATTGTTTGGCTGTCTACTGTATCACTGCTATCGTTTGGCTGTCTAATGCATTACTGCGATTGTCGGGTTGACTACTGTATCGCTGCTATCATCTGGTTTTCTTCTGTATCACTGTTATCGTTTGGCTGTCAACTGTATTACTGCTATCGTTAGGCTGTCTACTGCATCACTACCATCGTCTCGTCCACTACTGTATCACTGCTATCGTCTGGTTTTCTAAAGTATCACTGCTTTCGTTTGGCTGTCTACTGTATCACTACCATCGTCTGGTTGACAGCTGTATCACTGTCATTGTCTGTTTGACTGCTGTATTGCTGTCATTGTCTGCTTGATTGACTACTGTATCACTGCTATTGTCTGGTTCTCTACTGCATCGCTGCTATTGTCTGGTTCTCTGCTGTATCACTACTATTGTCTGGTTCTCTACTGTATCACTGCTGTTGTCTGGTTCTCTATTGTATTACTGCTATTTTCTGGTTCTCTACTGTATCACTGCTATTGTCTGGTTCTCTACTGTATCACTGCTATTGTCTGGTTCTCTACTGTATCACTGTTATTGTCTGGTTCTCTACTGTCTCACTGCTATTGTCTGGTTCTCTACTGTATCACTGCTATTATCTGGCTGACTACTATACCACTACCATCGTCTGATTGTCTACTGTATCATTGATATAGTCTGGTTGTCTACTGTATAACTGCTCTTGTCATCGTATGGGCGTTCTTAACGTAATGCGAGCCAATGTCTCTGACGTGATATAGGTTATAACAATCACTACAAAATGGAAAATATTAGTCAAACACAAGATACAATAACACCTGAATCAATATCATAATCAATAAATGACACATACACAAATTTTTGTTTTCTTTCTTACATGGAATTGATATGGATCCCAATACAGCTTTAACGTGTGTCACATTTGTCTCTTTACGAAAAGGTTTAAACCGTATCAAGAGACTTCTGAAAGTCACACTGACAACATAATCTTTGCCAAATATAATGTGTCCACTGCTTTTCCATTTGATAACAATTTGAAATACTCGCAAAGTGTATATTATATGAGAAGCAGACAGACATGTATATGTCTTATAAAAATGATAGGAATGTATATGATTATACAAAGCCTTTCTTGTGGCTTGATTTGAATGGTATCAACATGAAAATAAATCATATCATAGTTATAAATAAATATACAACTTAAAAACAACATGGAGATGCTCATAGAATGCATATATATATATATATATATATATATATATATATATATATATATATATATATATATATATATATATATATATATATTATTCCTGAAACCACACTAAACACTAAACATGCAAACACTAAGATGTGATTTGATTATGATTTTTAACATAGCTTAAACAATTTTTCAGTCATGTTGCTACTATGTCTCCATTGTGGCAGTTTTTAGTGATATCCAGCACTGAGACATCATGCCGCAGACATGTAGCATGATGTCCCACCCAGTCACATTATCCTGACACCAGGCCGACCAGTCCTAACACTAACCTTTTAATGCTGAGCGCCAAGCGAGAAAGCTGTTAGCACCATTTTTGTAAGTTTTCGGTATGACTCGACCGGGGATTGAACCCACAACCGCCCGCATCCAAGGCGGACGCTCTAATTCTAGGCCACCTGAGCAGTTCAAACACTTAGATATAAGTCAATTATGTTTTTCGGGACTAGTACATGTATCTAAACTAATATGATAATCTGTGGAGTAATTACTTATGGAAATAATATACTTACATTACACATGATTATCTTATGTTTTTATTGCATAATTATTATGCGCATATTGCCTTTGTAATTAATAAGGACACTCAAAATAGCTCACTTCTTGATCAGAATTTGATTCCGATAGATGCAGTTCTGTCGACTGCTATTTATAACCTCACGTGGAATGAACAAAATGGCTTTAAACCGAATACAACAACGACAAAATAGTCTGTGTGTTTGCATAAATGATGATGGAGACAATTCGATCGAAAATCGAGTCACTCCTCCCTCATGCTCCATATTTTGGGGTAGAGTCATGTTGATTTTCATCCATTATTCAATTTCCTGCCGAAAATATAGACTCATGATAGAGATGAGATGAGTTCCTAACAAATTCTTCTAAAATCAAAAGTAAAATATCAAAATCACATTATATAGCCAAATGCATTTTGACGTCAATATACCATTTTAACACTACTGAAATTCAGCCTATACATTTGCTCATTCAAAACTGTATACATATACAACTAACTATTTTTAAATGCAGAGTTATATGTTGCTTATCACTGTATGTTTAGTTTTAATCATAATCACTGTGTTATGTGTATTTAATTTGTACATTTGTTTGGTGTTTCTTAATCGTTATATTAGATAACTTGTATTTTATAATTGACCTTGTATCTGAATAATTTTGTAGACAACATAATGCATAGCTGATATTTCTCTTTGTGAATAGATTGACTATTAGGATCATTAACATTAGAGGAATATATATGGTTAAATTAATTTAAGTATAGGACATTGAACACCACCACCACGACCCCAAAAAAAACATTTTGTTCCTCTTGTTTGCCATGTTCTTTATTGTAATTTAAGTACCAGATCTTTTCTTGTTTACAACATAAAATGTTCTAGAAATGAACATTTGATCCTAATACGAGTTCTAGTTTTGTGTCTTAGCTTTTTGTATAATGTTTTTCACTTGAGAATTTATTCATTCTTGTCTATGAGTAAGACAGAACAAATAACCTGTATACAGAGGACGCAAACAGTGAAATCACCTGCAGTATCTGCAAGGGGTAGCAAGGAAGTGGCAATAGCAAGGTATTAACAACAAATATATCTTACTTGTTCGATTACTGCCCATGTCATTCCTCCACCAATTATACTGGCCGCCATGTACAGCGTATCTTACCCTAATAAGTGACCTCAACCTGCATCAATCTTCTGCGAAACAGTTGAAAAAAAAAGAGCAAACAAAAGACGAAAGCAACGTAGAAAAACAAAAACAGCAAATTACAGAAGCCAGTGGGCAAATTGATTCTAGTCGTTCACGAAAAACACAAATTATGAAAAGTCCATTTTGATTAGAAGTACACATGATATTTCAACCATTAACTCATTATAATGGATTTATGATATAAAATAAACAACTCCTTAGAGACAGAATTTCAATATACACAGACTACATAACACATCTGTCTTGTCTATTTTCATGAATGCAGTATGACTCTATTGTTATTTATGTGGATCATGTTACGTCTCTCTAAATGAAACAGTTATAGAAGGAAAAAAAGGCAGTATGAATACCGTTGAATCTGTCTCTCCCTATATCCTATACAAACAACAATATGGCGAAACTCTACAATCTCATTATATATATATATATATATATATATATATATATATATATATATATATATATATATATATATATATATATATATATATATATATATATATATATATAAAACATATCAATTCAACATAGATATCGTTATCTCTCTCTCTCTCTCACACACACACACACACGCAAACACACACAGCTATTATTTGAAATGGGAAAGAGTGCAGATTCCTCGTGTCAAACTGGCATTTAATGCATGAGGTAAATATTTATTCAGACATTTGACTGATTTTTTTTTAACTCTGTGATCAAGTTTGAATATTTGCCTACTGCTACAGTTAATATGGAGCTGATGAAATGCCGTAGAATACCATTGACAGCCTGTCTGGGAATCTGCTCAGAACAAATATTAATGGTCAGGATACAAAATAAATTAACCATCATTATAAGTTTAGACATTGTAAGAAGGCTGGAACTATTGCATTCACTCTCAAAGAATGTTTGATGTACTATATAAATGGAAACTATCTCTATTGCATTCACCCTCAACGATCTGTTGCATTCATCCTTAAAGAACTTCTGATATACTATATAAATCAAAACCTTAAAGAAATCCAGATGTCATATATAAATCATAACTGTAATGCATATACTGTTTTCCTGGCTAGGAGGAAGGCATTGAATATCAAATCACATTGTGAACTATTGAAAACGAAATAAACATTTGGGCATTAATGATAGTCACTCATTTCTTGACACAGCCCCGTTCCTACTTCCGGTCAAGTTGTTGTGTGTTGTGTAAAAGTCTATTTCAAACTCATTTCCGTGATGAAGGGAAGTTGTTTAAGGACGCGTAATGTCGGATTTCCTTTCCTTGATCAATTGAATGAATAAATAATGAATAATTACTGTATGTAGACGATACCAATCTTCTAAATTTAACGCTGAATGGATTACAAACACTACAAGAGATTAAAAGTCGCGTGGAAAGTGAAATATTATGCTACAAAGATTTATTGGAAGATAGTCAGGGAAAGCAAAGAGGCTTACTCATAAAATGGACTTACTTTGGAATTACGGGATATTCCTGGAGCAATAAATGTGAGGTACACTTGTGTAAAATTTAAACGGTCAATGGCCGTGCAGAGTCCGTCTCTGATACCCTTATAATAAACTCACATTAGATCATTGTGTTATATACAAATGTAATCAATCATATACTTGCTGCGAAAGTCTAAGAAAGAGTTACATTGCCCAGTGGTTTGCATGGTCCAGAACTTCAGTTGAATATAACACATTGCCCACTGGTTTGCATGGTCCAGAACTCCAATTGAATATAACATATGAGTTACATTGCCCACTGGTTTGCATGGTCCAGAACTCCAGTTGAATATAACATATGAGTTACATTGCCCACTGGTTTGCATGGTCCAGATCTCCAGTTGAATATAACATAAGAGAGACATTGCCCACTTGTTTGCATGGTCCAGAACTTCACTTGAATATAACATAAGAGTTGCATTGCCCACTGGTTTGCATGGTCCAGAACTTCAGTGGAATATAAGATAAGAGTTACATTGTCCACTGGTTTGCATGGTCCAGAACTCCAGTTGAATATAACATATGAGGGCGTGGAAATTTTTGAGAATTTACTCAGATATTTCGCACTGAGACGATGTGGTCTCCCTGAACTATCGCCCATAGGATTTACTCCAGCATGTTTGGAAAATTACTCGTCCAAAGACGGGAATCAGACAAGTAATAACAACAAATAAAAATGGAATGAAAGCGTTTAAAAAAAGATTGAAATATACCGTCCTAGAGCAAGTTTTATTAAAAAAAACAACATATTAATAAAAGGCAATAAAAACTAAAACAAATTGGGAAGAGAGAAATTTTAAAAAGTCAAGTCAGAACCTAAAAATACAAAAATGTATTTAAAAAAGTAATCAAAAGATGAGATGAACGATGTTAAGAGAATGTTTGAACGCGCGACCTCGCTTCCTGCATACAACACAAGAAAGAATATGTATGTATGTATGTATGTATGTATGTATGTATGTATGTATGTATGTATGTATGTATGTATGTATGTATGTATGTATGTATGTATGTATGTATGTATGTATGTATGTATGTATGTATGTATGTATGTATGTATGGCTGATACTTGTTCAGGCTTTCCTAAGGTACAGATGCATTTGGAAGTTACACGTGTCCGCTGTGCGCGTCTACGTGAAACGACGTATTAGCTTGTTTTTAATGCTTAGTTATTTGTAAAAAAAAAAATCAGTCAGGGTCGCAGCTTATTTCATGATCTTAGTGAGTCACATTACTACTTTTACCTTTAATTGTTTTTTTGGTGCTGGAAGAAGTTGTTTGTTCGTGTGTCTACGTAGAACGAACTGTGGTTTGTTAGCGGAGATAATTGTACTTCCTCTACTTTTTAAATAATTATTTTCTCTGGACAACAATACTACTGCTTTTAACATAGACATTTTATGAAATTCTTCTAAATTGTAACGGAGCAATACAAATTTGTGCTTCAATGTGTAAATTCTGGGATTTTTATGTTAGCTTTCGTCTGACGTCATCATCTACCATCCTGGACCGGAACTGAACTTCAGACTCTCAATTTAGAACTGTTCACAGGATTTATGTGTTTTCATATCTTAAGAACAAACAATTTGGATCTCTTTCGTAAATCGTCAGTCTTGTTTCCTATATTTACCATTGATCCATGTCTTCTAGGAAAGAAATTATTTTTGATAAAATATATAAAGCTTGTTGTAATGACTCATTCTTTGTGTTACCCCGACCATTCATATTAAAAATTTGCAAAAATCTTACTAACAGCTGCCTTGCTAAACGTTCAGCATTAAGAGGTTATTGTTATGGCTAGTCGGCCTAGTATCAGGATAATTTGACTCGGTGGGAAATAATGCTACATATTTTATGGCATGATGCCTCAGTGTCAGACACCACTATAAAGTGCCACACTCAAGACATCTTAACAATATGACTGGAAAATTGTTAAAGCTACGTTAAAAATACAAATCACACACACGTGCGCGCGCACACACACACTGAAGATTGTCTCAACTATTTTTTTTTATTTTGCAGTGGCAGTCTTCCAGACAAAATGACATCCAAAATATAACTGCGCATAAATATGGGTATTAGAGAAGGTGGAGAAACTTTAATGAGTATTTGAGGGCGTTGGTGTAAATTTTATAAATTAATCAATTATTGAAAATGCACCATTTATGGAAACTCGCTTTCATTTAAGTAGAAAGTGGAGCATGCAATATTAATTCACGTCTTATGAATGGAAGCAAGATCTGGACTGCATCCCTGTGTGAGAAAACAAGTGATGATTAGTTTTACACATTGCATTGAATTGTCCCTCAAACTCGGACGACAATTGACAGTATTTGATGGGGAGTCAATTTTCAGGCATGCTGCCAGTGTTTTATGTGATCGGTTAGATTACAATTCTATGCTTATGCTACTTGTTGGTTTATGCCGAATTTCGGAACGATTGTAACTCGAATCATGGATAAATGTGACAAGACTAACAATGTAGTGTTTTACAAAAATTACTGATATTTGAATGATGACCTATTTATGTATTTATATTATTTATTACATTTGCTTCAAACAGGTATACCTTTAGAAGTTACCAAAATTGTAAATTTGTGAGTTTAGGACCAAATATCAATAACGTTCTGTTTAATAGATGTTACGTGATTCTACATGAAACATTGCCTAAGTTGATAGACTCTAAACACAAGTGACTTGTATAAATGCTGTGCACAATACATTGCTTCAAAAAAAAAAAAACACTATAGGTTCGTGTGGTTGATATTCATTTTGCTATGATGCTGATAATTAATTTATAGACGTTACAAATCTTGAAAGGCATATTGAATGACTTTATAAATTGAATTGCACTGCTTTAAATTGTCTTCAAATGTTTAGATAATAGAAGAATAAATGCATATCAAGCAAACTCGATACATCGATCGATCAAGCAATATAATAAATGCATATCAAACAAAATCGATATATCAATCGATCAAGAAGTATATCGAATTTCCTCACCTTTATCCACACGTCCCAAGTCTCTCTGTCTATTCAACTATATTTATATCGAGTTTCATCACATTTATCCCGCATCTGTATGTCTGTCTGTCTCTCGTGCAAATGCAATAGTAAATCCCTTACCTCTCTCCAGCTCACATAAAGCAAAGCGAACACAATACCCCCCTCTCTCTCTCTCTCTCTCTCTCTCTCTCTCTCTCTCTCTCTCTCTCTCTCTCTCTCTCTCTCTCTCTCTCTCTCTCTCTCTCTCTCTCTCTCTCTCATTCTCTCTCTCTCTCTCTCTCTGAGCCAAAGTACGACAAAAAAATAAATAAATTGAACCTTCACATGCAATGAGAATACGCTTACGTCCATGGTACTATTTTACAAGTACCAATCTAAAGTTCTATTTTACAGTCTGTTCAGGATGACTCTAGCGAAGACTTTACACAAGATGATGAGAAATGATAAGCCTATCAATCTAAAGTTCTATTTTACAAGTACCAATGTCAAGTACTATTTTACAAGTACCAATGTCAAGTACTATTTTACAAGTTCCAATGTCAAGTACTATTTTACAAGTACCAATGTCAAGTACTATTTTACAAGTACCAATGTCAAGTACTATTTTATAAGTACAATGTAAAGTTCTATTTTACAAGAACCAATGTAAAGTTCTATTTTACAAGTACCAATGTCAAGTTCTATTTTACAAGTACCAATGTAAAGTTCTTTTTTACAAGTACCAATGTAAAGTTCTTTTTTGCAAGTACCAATGTCAAGTGCTATTTTAGAAGTACCAATATAAAGTTCTATTTTACAAGTACCAATGTCAAGTACTATTTTACAAGTTCCAATGTCAAGTTCTATTTTACAAGTACCAATGTCAAGTTCTAGTTTGCAAGTACCAATGTAAAGTTCTATTTTACATGTAACAATGTAAAGTTCTATTTTACAAGTACCAATGTCAAGTTCTATTTTACAAGTACCAATGTAAAGTTCTATTTTACAAGTAACATTGTAAAGCTCTATATTACAAGTATCAATGACAAGTACTATTTTACAAGTACCAATGTAAAGTTCTATTTTACAAGTACCAATGTCAAGTACTATTTTACAAGTACCAATGTAAATTTCTATTTTACAAGTACCAATGTCAAGTACTATTTTACAAGTACCAATGTCAAGTTCTATTTTACAAGTACCAATGTCAAATACTATTTTACAATTACCAATGTCAAGTTCTATTTTACAAGTAACAATGTCAAGTACTATTTTACAAGTACCAATCTAAAGTTCTATTTTACAGTCTGTTCAGGATGACTCTAGCGAAGACTTTACACAAGATGATGAGAAATGATATGCCTATCAATCTAAAGTTCTATTTTACAAGTACCAATGTCAAGTACTATTTTACAAGTACCAATGTCAAGTACTATTTTACAAGTTCCAATGTCAAGTACTATTTTACAAGTACCAATGTCAAGTACTATTTTACAAGTACCAATCTAAAGTTCTATTTTACAATTATCAATCTAAAGTTCTATTTTACAAGTACCAATGTCAAGTACTATTTTGCAAGTACCAATGTCAAGTACTTTTTTACAAGTACCAATGTAAAGTTCTATTTTACAAGTACCAATCTAAAGTTCTATTTTACAATTATCAATCTAAAGTTCTTTTCTACAATTATCAATCCAATGTTCTATTTTACAAGTACCAATGTCAGTACTATTTTACAAGTACCAATGTAAAGTTCTATTTTACATATACCAATGTCAAGTTCTATTTTATAAGTACCAATGTCCAGTACTATTTTACAAGTACCAATGTAAAGTTCTATTTTACAATTATCAATTTAAAGTCCTATTTTACAATTATCAATCTAAAGTTCTATTTTACAAGTACTAATGTCAAGTACTATTTTACAAGTACCAATGTCAAGTACTATTTTACTAGTACCAATGTAAAGTTCTATTTTAGAAGTACCGATCTAAAGTTCTATTTTACAATTATCAATCTAAAGTTCCATTTTACAAGTTCCAATGTCAAGTACTATTTTACAAGTACCAATGTCAAGTGCTATTTTATAACAGCTACTGGGGCTTATTACTTCTCATCACTTCTTATCGCTTGCTGACAGAGTATCCAGAGTCTCAGTGCGGGTTCCGCGCAGATAGGTCAACACTCGACATGATCTTCTCCTTCAGACAACTGCATGAGAATTGCAGAGAACAACACAGCCACCTCTTCCTGTTTGTTTAATAGACCTCACCCAAGCATTCGACCTGGTTAGCAGCGACAGACTCTTCAAAATCCTGACGAAGATTGGATGACCTTCAAAGAAATTAAGCATGGTTAAGTCCTTCCATGACGACATGAAAGACTCATTGCAATTTGATGGCTCATCGTCTGACCCGTTGAACATCCACAGCGGTGTAAATTAAGGCTGTGTCCTTGCCACCACGCTCTTCGGCATCTTCTTCGCTGTCCTACTTAAGTACGCCTTAGGGACGACCACAGATGGGATCTACCTGCACACGCGTTCAGATGGCATACTGTTCAACCAGGCACGACTGAAGGCAATGAGTAAAGTAAAGAAAGAATTAGGGACATACAATTTGCAGATGATGCTGCTATAGTCACTCACACAGAAGCTGAACTACAACGCCTGATGGACCGCTTTGCTAAAGCATGCGATGAATTCGGGTTGACCATCAGCCTAAAGAAAACCAACGTTGATGGCTCAGGACACGGGCCCTCCCAGCATCATAATCATCAAGTACAAACTATAAGTAGTGAGTTCGCTTACCATAGCTCTACCATCACCAACATCCTCTGACTCGACGTAGAGCTTAACAAGCGGATTGGAAAGGCGTCAAAGACTCTCTCTAGATTGTTGCAGAGTGTGGAACAACAGCATGCTGACAATGAACTCTAAGATCTCCGTGTACCGTGCCTGCGTGCTAAGCACTCTCTTGTGTGCCATTGAATATTGGACCATGTACGCCTCTCATGAAGAAAGACTGAGCGCCTTTCACATGCGTTGTCTCCGATGCATATTCGGGATCACATGTGACAAACAACGAGGTGTTTGAACATGCCAAAATTCTCAGCATGGTCACACTCCTCCGTCAACGTTGCTGTGCCATGTACCTCGAATGGGTGACGGTCGGATCCCCAAAAACCTTCTCTACTCTACGCTTGCCTCTGACAGAAGTTCAATCTGACGGCCACATCTCCGCTTCAAGGATGTCTGCAAGAACGACATGAAAGCTCTTGACATCGATGTTAACACCTGGAAAGAGCTTGCCCTAGACAAGTTCAGCTGGCGACATGCTCTGTTCACTGGTCTGAAAGCCAGCGAGGAAAAGTTATGACAGCTCACTGATGAGAAAAGATCTCAGAGGAAGAGGATGCAGTTCCAACCCAGACCTGACTCAACCTTCAAGTGCAGAAACTTCAGCAAGGATTGCCACTCCAGTGCAGGGATCCATAGCCACAGAAGACGCTGCAAAACTACAAACTGGGACACCTCTCACGGCCGCATTTCCATCGTCCCTCGAGACTAACGGATGCCAACAACAATTGAGGCAAACTTGCTATGATTGATTTTAATTGGTTTTACAAACATAAAATCCAACTGTCCTACTAACGTATTTGTTTCAGTTTTCCAGCCAGCACTGTAACTTGACACCCTTGCCTCTAAGTAGCTGATGATTATATGGCATTCAGGCAGAATCTCAGTCTGAATCTAACAGTGACAAAGAGCTACTCCTTTATCATGGACATACACTTATTAACTATATGGAGAGAATTTGCAAAATTTAAGCACAAATATATCTTCTCTTCTAAATCTTATAAAAATGTCATAGCCTTGAAAAAAAAATTTGCCCTATAATAATGTATTGAATATATAGATTTTAGTACGTGCGTTGACCTGATAATTTATTCGCCCTTATCCAAATAAAATGTCTGTGAGAGTGTGACTCATTCTACTGAGATTAGAGCAAGGAGACCAGAACATACGTCCCTTCTATTTCAACAGAAATTTTTCCGGGTGGAAATGAGAGGCGACACCCGATGACCGGAGAGAAGGAAGACATGTTGAGGACACGATGAAGATCTATTGTGAAGTAAACAAATTGTTTGTATGGATGGAAATTGCCGGAAGGAATGTGGAAGAGAGTTCAGGTAATGCTAGGAGAGCACGGAATAGAGGGTACTGGAATTACCAAAGGAGAAAGACAATAAGCATTTAGATGGATAACAAAATCAACACTGAAGGGAACGATTTTCTCCTAAGACTGTAATTTTATATGAGGGTAGTAACTGGCAAATGTGAATATGTCATTGTTTACATTTGTCCAATTAATTACGTTTGAGAAAGTGTGGAAGAAGCAGTTTAATATGTTGGTATTTTATTAAATTGTTATACTTTTCACCTTGACACTTTTATACAACTAGACCGTCAAAATTGATGACTAGGGGCTCGGTCTATTTACATTTTAATTATCCACTTTTCTACGGTATTATAAATAATACAGCAGGAGGCTCGTACTAAAAGTTGCGGCATCGTCGGGATTTAAAATAGACATAAACGTCATCTTTACCAGAAAAAAACAACTATTATTAGGAAGTGCTATTGCAAATTTTCGGAGAGTTTCCATTTTGTGTATTTCATATTTTCGCACTTGCATGCTGGCTAGTTTTTTGCACTTACAGTAGTAGTGAAGCATTTCGTTGGTTAAGGCTTATAGCATATGTTATCTATGTTATACGTTGAGGCAAGGTATCACTTATAGATAGTACAACTTATCGATGGCGAAGAAAATACAGGTGATAAAGGAGTATCGTGCCATTGGCATGGAAAACTTAGGTTCCGAGGGGGACCGACTTGGAGGATTCTTTGAAGAACAAATTAAAGAATGGAGAGCAGATAAATAGAACGGAGAGCGGTGGAGAGAAAAAGAGAAGCTAAAGAAGAAACTCAGCAATAGATGGACAGGAATGAAACGATAGCGAAAGAGAAAGTAAAGGAAGCGGAGTGAAAACCATAAACCTCTGACCAATAAAGAAGCGGTTACAAAGGAGAAATAAGATGAATCAGAGAAAAAATCTCAGAAAAAGCTGGACAGGATCGAAACTGCTGTGCAGGAAAGAGAACTTCTTCATCCTATTGAGATGGAAAGATTACGAGTAATGTCTAGAACAGAATATACAGACGACAAAAGTTTGAATCCTGGAGGAAATGGACGACCGATTACTCACCAACGTATTGCCGCAATTTATTAAAAAAGAATCTATTAACGATTTCATCCTTCGATTCGAGAAACATGCTTGCATGCATAAGATGCCTGGACATTCATTGGGTAATTAACGTTAGGGCCTTTATGTAAGATGCAGCTAGAGACGATTATCACAACGTAGCAGTAGACCAAGTAGACGACTACAACACCTTGAAGACGGCCCTTTTTTGCCAACACCGGCAAACCGCCACAATACACAGGAAAAGTTTACGACAGTCAAATATAAAGCTCATGGAGACACTCAGATTCACGTACTTGAGACCTGGGTAAAAATCTCAGAGGTCGACCGCTCGTATAGAGATTTACGTGAGTTGATACTAACGGAATATGTCATTAGTACGAACAGACGAGAGTTGACTGTTTTATTAGCACAGAGAGAGAGAGAGAGAAATATTCTAAGAGACAGCCAGCATGGTAGACAATTATGAACAAGCGCCTTTAAAGACTCGAGTTGCACGGTGTGGTTGAGGGAGAGCCAGCCGTAAGTAATTTTGATGAGAATAGGAAAGTTGGAAGTGGATCTGCGTAAGAATATTCCACTCACCGACCTGGATGGGCTTCAAGAATGTAAAAGGGCTTTGTAGGACGGCGATAGCCACCAACGCGCTACAACTGTAAGCTTCCATGGCATTTTTCCAGTTACTGTCTCAAGGGCAGGGCCAACCCAGTTGAACGATATTGTAAAGGAGAAACGTAGGACAAAGGCGATCATTTAACCAGTAAACCTAGCACGTGCCATCGACATTGGGAGAAAATGCACTATTTTGAACGACACTGGGTGAAGATTATTCCGCTGTTGTGGACATAAAGTACGTGTAAGCAAAGGACTATATAGGGGAGGTAATTGAGGTACAGTAAACCAACAACACGCGTGTTTTTCTGTCTGTTGCCTGCATAGACCTCGAGTATAAGAAGAAATGCTTGTCTGGGTTGTCACATGACGTGATAGTGGGATATCGTTATATATTACCACAACATAACTCAGCAGCCTGTAAAACTGTACCAGTGAGTGATGTGAACACCAGGTACAACATTCATCAGGCGAAGTCGACGCCGACAAAAGTTACGCCGTCGCCTGTTTGTAACATACTTTCAACCGAGTTGAAGAGACTGCAGTAAGAAGAATCAACTCTGGCACAATTGCATGAAAACGCTGCAGAAGGAGCGAAGAAAGGATGTAAGGTGAGGTTTATGTTAAATAAATGGATCTTGTACAGGAACGATAGTAAATGGCACGAACACTTCAAACAAATCGTCGTGCACATAGTGAAGTGAGACGAAGTATTGAAGATGGCACATGAAGATCTCATCGGAGTACACATGGGAATTGCTAAGACGTATTAACGTATTGTTAAAAGAGGTCCAGGAAGACTTTTAGCGGTTAAGACTCAACTGTAACAATCGTCAGAGAATGGAACCGAAAACAGATTATCGACCCGTTCGGGGAATAACCTCTTATCGATGAACCATTCCGCCGTATCGTTACAGATTTAATCGGACTGAGAAATATCCACTGCCGCACAAAGAAATCGATATATTGTATTGGTCGCTGACTACAAAACATGTTATCTGATTCGGAAACAGTTGCTGAAGATAATAAGTCTAAAGATACGTTTGCTATACGCGACATAACTATCAATGGTTGATATTTCTCTTCGTAGTCCAGAACGAGCTTAGTGTCTTTACGAGGATGATCCGAAAGCTATTGGAAACCTTGCACAAGTTTTATAATGGTTACGTCAAACTGGGTTAACGGCTCGTCCATTAAAGTGTCACAAACGATCCCATCAGTAGACTATTTTGACACACGCTGAGTCTAGGCTACTGTCACAAGAGTAGTCTAAGGTGGAGCAGTTGCGAAATGACCCATGCCCCATAACAGAGACCTAGGTCTGGTCATTCCTTTGATTGGCAGATTACTAGAGGAGTTAAGTGCCCAATTTCAGCAGGATTGTGGGACCGTTGTCTGATCTTACCAGGAAACGGGCCCTGCACTAGGCTATCTTGACAGAAGCGTGTTTTCCTAGCTTTTGAAAGATAAGCTTTTATCGGACGCTGTTGTCAGTCTAAAAGATTAGTCCAAAGCACTCGTGTTACACACCGACGAGTGTGATACGGGTCTTAGAGCAGTGTTACTGTAGACATTTTTTCCAGTCGCATATGGCATTCGGAAACTGCCTGCGGCCGAGAAGAACTGCTCGATATCGGTGAGAAAATATCTTGGAATCGTGTTCAGTATATTACGGTTCGAGGGCTGTTTGTATAGGCGGACGTTTATATTGAAGACCGACCTTCAGCATCTCGCGTATCTCCTACAATCGAAGCTACCAAATGGACATCCGATGAAGTGGTAGTCGTTCTTACAACAGTACCAGACGAATATTAGATACGTTAAAGGCATCGAGAATGTGGATGCGGTTTCATGAGTATGAGTGCAGAAACTGTAGAATTATTTATTATCGTGCTGTATATCCGTGTCCATAGTTAAGTTAGCGTGCAGCCTGGTTATAATTATGTTATATTTATTTCTCGTCTAAATACACCTATTCGTAATTCGAAGCTAATTTTCAGGGAATACAATCCAAATCATATTCTCAAGTGTGGAGATGTCGCATTTTTAAGAACCTTTGCCGACCTTTCACGATTCATGTATATACATATTTTCATATAGTTAATTAGTAGTTAAGAACACATAAATAATTTTAATACTTATTTTGCAAGATTTCAACTATATACCCGAAAAACAAAGAAACCGTCTCTATGTTGTGTAGCAATTACGGAATTATATTACGGGGTTATATTGGAATGGAATTATAAATCCTAGTAGAGAATCATTTGTGTTTCACTCAGTTTGAGAGCGACAGGTAAATGAGAAATTATCATAGGGTAGTTTTAGAAGAGACCGGACCATATTCAATGGGATCCAAGAGATGTAAATCTAAGGCGCAGTCACCATCAGCTATTTGTTTGGACTAAGTCCATTTATCCAATTAGTAGATGTTATAACATCGCTAGAGATAAGATCGTGAGAAGTAGAAGGCATTATAAGGAATTCCAAGTTTGCGCTCGTAAAACAGGACTTCTAGGGACAATGTATTCATACAATGACTTGATTCTGTTCGGATGTTAAAGCACGAATAAATACTGTTTTCAGTGACATGGTTATATTGTACTCTACTTGACCTCATATCACCATTAGCCGTTTTGTAATAAAAGTTATTACAAACGTGGAAGAAATCTTCACGAAACTTCCTTTTGTTTACAGGCTAAAATGGTAGTTATGATTAGAGAGTCTGCTATTTAATTATAATATATAACCACGACTATGTCAGGTATGCCAGAGGATTCACATGAACCTAATCTTAGACCCAAATAAATACGTTTGCTTCTTTTAATAATGACAATAATTTTAAACCCATACGCATATAGAATAGTATAGCTATGAATAAGTTGGTTATGGAGGAAAGATTAAATAATTCAGGTCCAGTAGAAAACTAACTTGATTTTGCACAAGGTCATGTCCAAAACGCAATGTTAAATTATCATGACGTTAAATGAAGTAAAAGAAAATGAAAATTAAAACGTAAGTAAAAAAATATGCAACACAAACACACACACACAAACACACACACACACACACACACACACACACATATATATATATATATATATATATATATATATATATATATATATATATATATATATATATATATATATATATATATATATATATATATATATATATATATCATTGAAACCTGAAACATGAAACCGTCTCTATGTTGTGTAGCAATTACGGAATTATATTACGGGGTTATATTGGAATATCTGAATTAATTTAAGATAACTCAGTTTTAAGAAATTTCGTGAAGAATGCATCATCATCATCATCATCATCATCATCATCATCACCCCTTAACACAAGAGTTCGTTGGGGCACTACAGTTGACTTTACATTTTCCGTTGTAGGCCTTAATGAAGGAAAATAAAACCCAACGTTTATCAACCGTTATCTACAATTAGAAGCAGTGCCATTAACATGTATTGCTCAGTTGACAGTGACTTATTACAGAGCTTTTGAATGGCCTTTAAATTCAGTAGTACAATAGTTGTGTAAATTTGATAGGGTGTGAATGATTATGTACTCTACCATATTTAAGGATCAAGTTCAAGTGAATCAGAAAGGGAATAATACACCTGGTAATAATAAAGTTATTCTTAAGTGCTTCTAATATTGAAGCAACAGGAACCGCTTATAAGCATGGTAGAGTGATAGAGAAGAACCTGATTTCCTGTTGTAAAGTCAGCTAGAAATAGTATCGTTCGTACCTTGGATTTAGGGTGTAGCGACTAAGTGGTTATTGCTGCATGCCGATTTATAACTGAGACAGATTGAATGCCAGCCACAAATGAACAGTCGTATGTACCATTAGCATTGTGTACCTTGAACAGCATGTCATATTGTCGTATATATTAATATCATTGCGTACTATGAACGTATGTCGTATGTACCATTAGTAGCATGTACTTAGTACGGTGTACCCAGATTAGCAATAAGTACTTCGATCGGCTTAGCCAGATTATCGTATGATTTAACTCATTTTATCTTCTGATGGGTGCTTTATGGATGATTCTCCCACCCCCAATATCTACAAAATTAATATATTTATCTTTTCTCGTGTATGCATATGTTTTAGTTTTGTCTCCCTTTATTGTGGGTTCCAAATAATTTAATGCAGTCATTGTTAAAATGATTTAAATAATATTTTTTATTATTAGGGACAACATTCCTAGACAGTATTAGCTTCATAATATATTCAAAAGTTGATAAGAAAACTGCTTTTAAAGACTATGGCACATTTATTATCGTCAACGAGTAAAACAATGACACAGAATACATGTTTGCTGAATTGGACTGCATCGCAATAGGATATGTTATGATCGCCTACTGAAACATGACTGGCAATAGGAAATTACATTCTGACATGTCATCCATTTGTGTTACAGATACCATGAAATGTCTTCTTACATCCTAATTATTTAGAAGAAGGAAGAATGTATCTGTCCTATTTATAGTTAGAATTTTGTATAGCTGTCATTATATTCAATTGTAGGATTTGTTCCAACGTAGATTAGTTTTTTTAGTAAAACAGAATAAACCAAAAGAAACAAATTTATATTTTTTTAAAATACGGAATATGCTCATCTTCGTCTGTTAGTATTGTCATTGTAGCATCCTCTGGCAGCGTGAGACCAACTTGTGATGATCATGAAGTTAAATTTGATGAAATGGATCACACAAAACAAGCATGTATGAAAGGATGGCTAATACTGTTTTTATTAACCAAAAAACCACAATGTTCAGTTGCAGAAGGGTTGTATTTGGTCAACGAAACACCTGGCGAAATGATTGTATAAAGGATGTTTCACTATGAAAACTAAACGATATAATCATATTATTAAAATTAATTTTGGTTTTAGGAACACTGATTAAAGTTAAAATACTAACTTGAGCATAAATTATACCATTAAAATATTAATTATACAATTGAATTGTTAATTATTATTTTAGTAAAATTATAGGTGAATTTTATTGGTGCTATTAATAATGACCATTGCCTAAAATATCCACAAAATAAAAAATGAAATATCATTTTAAGTATCTTTGATTTCCTAAAGTTATTAAACAGATAAACAGATAAAGAATTACGGGAAATCTTGAATTACATCCTGTTTTTTATGTACACAAAGTATAAAGGATATCCTGTTCTGTATGTGCACAGTTAAGTTATTAACCATTGATTCATATAAAAGTTTACGTTATTGTTTCCCAATGATAACTGAGAAAAGACCACCGTAAATTGTAAAAACAAATTACATGATAACCTTGAGAATGAAGGACCATATATATGTCTGCTAATTGCTTTGAAACTATAATGATACAAAATTATTAGCTATGATTTTTTAACAACGATATGGAAGCAAAGAACAACACGGTCTTTTTATCTTTCCAAACTTAATTTTCAATTTGTATTTCCGTTTCTTGTATATTCAGTCAGATAAGTAAACATGCAATTCATTAGTCATAGCGTAAGCTGAAAATGTATACGTGGATGCTTCCAGGACAGGATGTATGACTCATGCATTAATGATGTTTATGTAAGTAGTATTAGAAAACCAGGTTTTCAACTCACTTTGTTTTTTTACCCTCCAAACAAGTATAAATTATAGTCCTAAATTATCCCCCACCCCACCCCCTTTTTTTTCAAAATAAAACAGGGTTTTGACTCACCCTCCCCCACCTCTTTTTTTTCCCCCTACTACTACCTGTAAACAGGTATTTTGTAACCAAACAAAACAACAGGTGTTGGAATGCTATAAGCTCTGATACAGAGGTGACTAATTTGTTAGAACAGCGCATGTGTGGAATACAATTATTCTAAAGACGGCAAACGGGTTTTTACCACAAGATAACAGGATGAAAATTAAACTGTGTGTTAGAACGTTTCAGTTAACAAGGTGGAAATTAAACTAGCATTAGAATGAAAATGATATTATTTTATATCTCGTTACCAATGATTAATGTTTCAACTGTTGATATTAAAAATATTTCACTATCACGACTATAGATACTAAATTTTACTTTACCACTCACACAGCGACGGGACTCAAACAGATCTTTCATTTCTGGTTTGTTCAGAGGATATTTTTTGTTGATAAAATATACCTTTGACCGATCGAGATCAATTGTGAGTTTAGTATAGTTTTGTTGGCTAATGGGGCTGTGAAAGTTTTTAAATTCCGCTAGCAACTTTTGATACAATTGTTCGAGATAATTGAAATACATGCTGTTATCAGATCTGATGAGCGAAAGTTTTAACTTGTCACATGTTCCATTAAAACATATACCTGATGTTTCATTATTAAATTCAACTGTCAATTGTTTACCGTCCATCATTAGATATTTGATGTTACTATTGTAGCTATTTGTCATTGTCAAATTTTCAAGCATTATTTTATAAGTTTAGATAAAATTTCAGTTGGAAAAGATAATGTCGAGTATAGATCTATCATCATAACAATACCCAAGGGCAAATGTATCTACCCCATTTTCACAATAGCGTTTGTCATCAAAATTATACAATCCACGTTTGATAATGACATCTGTTTCGAGTTTATGATGATTAGTTCGAATTGCCATAGCTCTCATAAAACTAACACCACCATCAAGCGCATACCTGTAGTCATCAAATTTCATAAACTTTTTAACAAAATTACGAGGCAGACCTTTGGCTTTTTTCGTTATTTTATTATTATCTAACAATACGGCATACATTTTACTACGTAATCCGATAAAGTATTTGATAGCGCTCGAGTTCATTTCATCTTTAAACTTACCAATAACCTTTTTATTTGTGTCGTCATGAAATTTACTGTCACGTGGATAATCGGAAAGATCAAACAGATGTCGATTATTGTACATGTCCTGATAGATGTCCTCACATTCAATTTCATACACGAGTGAATCAGTATCAGTAAACAATAATCTACTAGCCGGCCACTGATTTTTAACAAAAGTGTAATGAAAATCGTACATCATCCACTTTGATAAATCTAACACTGCAGCTCCAACATAGATCGGCTTGTTTAGTTTTAGATTTGTTTTTCTTCTTTGTATCGCAACAAGATTTTCATTAAATATTTTCATGCTCACAAAATCATCGTCTGACACAAGTTTGTTTCTGCGATTGACATCATTAACTATTTCAATATTTACACGTTTCCTAATATTCTCCATCGTCTTACCAAAAACGGAATTGTTCATCAGTTTAAAGAAGTTTTTCTCAAACTCTGTTTTCACTGCAGCTCTTCTTGAAGTGTTGGAGTTAATATAACCTCTCATCCACGGCGACTGATTAAATTTTAGTACACGATGAACTTTTCTCAACACAAGACCAGCATCGACTGCTTGTTTTAAAACTTTGTAATGCAAAACATAATTTTTCTTATCAAGTAAATTTGGTACTAGTTTCTTGACCATGGAAGTTGCCCTTGGTGATGCTAACGGCTTGTTGTTTTTTTGATAAACAAACTATAATCATGTTTCCCGCACAAAGGTTTTAACGTATTTTTTGGTACGAATTTGGAAACAAATCACCAACGAAATAAACACAGGAAATTTTTTTTCTGTCTCGGGAAAAAAATCGTAACCGTGATAAAATGAAATCCGAAAAAGGCTTTGGTTCTGCCTCGAACCCCCGAAAGTTTTAACATCTAGATAAAATTATAACTTCGAAGGGGGGGGGTTATCTTTTTCGGTTTTTTTTGTTTGTTCAGATATTTTTTTGTTAACGTTTAAATCCCCTCGGTACCTTTTTCAAAAATTAACTATCAAAACTTCTACCAACCCTTCTAAATTTTAGAAAGCCCCCCAGCCCGGGGCCCCTTAAACCCCGCGGTCTGTCCAAAAAAAAACCACTACGAATTTCAAAACCTCTAAAAAAACCCTCTTTTCAATTTCTAAATCACCAAAGTTCACCACCCTTTTTCAGTTTTTGTGCACCTGACCGCACGAACTTTTTTAAGTTTTGGAAAATTTGGCAAAAACAAAAAACCAAACGTCGAGGACGTAGGAAACCCCTTTTTTTGGAAATTAAAATCCAAAAATTTTTTGGTTATCAATTTAAAAACCCTTTTACTGTCTTAAAAGAGGGCCATAATGCAGGTTTCAAAAAGTTTTACCGCGTAAAGCATGTATTTCAAAATTTTTGGGGATGCTTTGATGAGTTTCGGTTTTGCGGCTTTTACTCGATCCCAAAGCTTCACTTAATATGGCTTCATATCCCCCCGAAATTTGTGAAGAATAACGGAAAAATCTGGAGCAGAAATTTTTAAAATTTACACTGTTTGGCCGCTCCGAAACGTCCATTAAAATGCAAGGCATTCTTTTTTTCATCTAAAAGCTTTTTTCCAAAAAATAATGAAAATTTTCGTTGCTCGTGAGGGGTTTTTTTGGGTGAAATTTTTACTTTGGGGTTTAACTTTTTTAAAATGAAAAAATATATTATCACTTGTTAAAACTGCTTGAGAAGCAAAAGTGGATTTTTTCCCATAATTGATTGTTTAGATAATCGAATCAGTACAACAAACTACCTTATACCTCTCCCCGGAACTATTTTGCTTTTTGTATCGATTGATTAGGTTTTTTTTTACCCAAGTACAGGTTAAATAGGATTCGAAATCGGTAAGACAAAGGATTTTTTATTTTTGATTATGAGGGAAAATGAAACACACTATTTTTTTTAGAGGGCATTGTTTTTCTTTGAAATACTCGTATGAAAATGCTTTTGTAAGTTTCTTGTTGTACCCCGAAAAGCAGCGTAACAAAAAAATTTTTGTTTTTTACCCTTATTGTACTTCTCCCAACACCCGTTAAATTTTTTTAATCCAAACAAATGATTTTTGTTACAGAAAAAATTTATAGTTGATTTTAAAGTTTTTTCTGAAATATTCTCGGAAAATACCCCCCTTTTATTAGCCGAAAACTTTTTAATTAAAAACTTTATTCTGCTTTTCAAATTTGGTTTTTGTTTTTCTGCATGGAAAGTTAATATTTTTAAAATTTTTAAATTAGACACATGACTGTATATTTCAACAGAGTAGCGTTTTTTTGCGGGGAATTTTGGGGAAAGAACCCCTTTGGAAACATTTTTTAATCCGTTTTTGATGTTTACCTTTTTTTTTTTTATTTTTGGGGGCGGGTCGACGTAGAATACCTCGAATATTAAATTTTATCGGTGAAAATTTCCTTGTCATTTAAAATTTCCCCAACCAACCCCTAATTGATTAATTCCTCTTTTTTTTTTTCCAATTTCGGGTGATTTTCAGTTGATAAGTCAGCCCCAAGCAAAACCGTTTGTTTTTGCGTTCATATAAGTTCTGCTTTTCCTTTTTAGTTAATTTTTCCCCTTTTTAACTAATTTTAAAAATTACAGAAATTGCAAAAATAATCTGATATTTTTTGTGTTTTTTCGAGCTTTTTTACAATTTTTGTAATGGGAAAAGATTTTTGCAGTAAAAATTTATAAAACAATTTGATTATAAAAAGTGTTATTTTAAAAACAAAAAAAGCAGTCGCTATTTATTATTTTCCCCCAAAAGCTTTTTTAGCTTAAAAAGCAATTTTAACTTTATTATATATATTTTTATTCTAATAAAAAAATTTTTTCACAGGCTGCGTAAAATAAATTAGGAATAAAAAAAAATCCCCTTTAAATTTGACGCAAATTAAAAAAAACATGTGGCAAGAAAAAATAAATTCCCCCAAAATTTAAAATTTTCAATGCGTTGCCCCCAAAAAAAATTGGTAAAATTTTTCCTTAAAATTTAAAAATGACAGCAAATCTAACAAAAATGTGGCAAGAAACATATCAAATTCCCCCAAAGTATAATTTATTCACACTGCGATGGTAAAAATAAATTTAGAGTAAAAAATTTTTCCCTATTATTTAATGCAGAAATCTGAAAGTGCAGTGGCAGAGTTTTATAAATTCCCCCAAAGTATAACTTTAGCTGGAAAATGTTTTTTGGTTTTAAACTTTAAAAACTAGAATCCTTTTGGCAAAAAAGTCGCGGGTTATAAAATTGTGAAAAGGGGAGATAATCTGGAGGTTAAAATGTTTAAAAAGATTTTTTTTACACTTGTTCGCGATAATTAGAGGGACAGCGTGTATATCTTTTAAAAGGGTAAAGTCACGAGTTATTGAAATTTTATTTAAAAAAATAGTTTCCCCGCCCTAGTATTTGATTTTCGAGGAAACGACGCGGTATTTAAAAATAGAAAACAAAAAAAAGTTTTGGTACTATGAACAATAGGGATTTTCAGGTAAATGTTGAGGAACATCCCCAAATTCAATTTCATTATTTGGTAACGTTTTTTTACGGGTGTTAAAAGGACTATCCCAAGGGTTTTTTTTTAAAAAAAAATCGAAAGACTGAAATCGATTGGAATTAGAACTGTTACCCACAGGAAATGTAAAAAAAGGGAGAGGTGGGGGGTTTAAATTTTAGATGCCAAAAAAACCTGTTTTTTAAAAAAAACTCAAAATGGTGAGGAGATTAAATTCAAACGTTTTCAGCTGCGGCGAATTTTTAAAAGTAAATCCCCAGTCGTAAAATTTGTAGCGTGGAGAAATGAAATCAATTTTTTAAAAGGAAATACGTGAGTTCGTTTAGAATGTGATCAATAATTTTTTTGAAATTTCAGTTTTGTAAAGAAATGAGGCAAAGCTTTTATTTTCGTGTTTAATTTTTAACGTGTTATGCTTTTTATTAATTTTTCTTTTTCTGCTTTTTTATAATTTTTATGAGAATCCCTTGCATTACAAAACCAACTTAACCCAACAAACATTTTTTACCGTTTTCCTATTTTTTAAAATTTTACTATATTAATTTTTGGTGTTTTTTATTATCAGTCTCTTATAATTAAATTAGAAAAAAAATTATTTATAAAAATGGTTTGAAAAAACGACCGTGAACTTAGAAAAAGATATGAAAGGGTCGTAGGAAAAGGTCGTCAGTGATGGTTTTACATAGTTTTTCATTTTAAAAGATTTTTAGAAAAATTTTTGGTTTGCGAAGATGATTTTTTTATATAAAAGAATTGATGATGGTAAAATAGTCCTGTTGCGACAGATCTAATTCAGAACAACCTAAACGTAAAATGTCGTTCACATTGAAGATAAATAAATTTAATTTTCCTTCCCGAAAACAAACTTTTGGCGTTAATAAAACCTTTTTAAATATAAAATTCCAGGCCGACAGAAAAATAAAAAAATTTATTTATTTTTGTAAAGTTTTAATCTAATGCGTCTCTAACGATCGTGCATAAAAATTTTTATGTAAACAAAAAATGTAAATTGTCAAAAAAAAAGTTGATTAAATTTTTATAATAGATATATCAAAATCTGCTGGTTGGGATCCAACTGTTAAATTTTTCACTTTACCCACGTTTTTGACTAAATTTTTTCCCCCTTTTTTTTAAATCATTTTCTCGTAAAAAAAACACCCCGATGTTTTCGTATTCTTGTTTAAAAATACAAAATCGGTTCCCCTGCCTTTTTTTTAAAAACGTCGTTCAGTATGTTAAAGTACCTTATAAATTACAAAAACTTTTCGCCCCAGTTCGAGAAACCCTTTTGCAAACACCTTTTTCTCAAAGAATTCAAACTTTTTCACCAACCTTAAATTTTTGTCTCGTCATTTTTTCATTTGCTTTTGGTTTTTTAACAGCTTTTTAGGTTCATTTTTTTTTCGTTTTTCGTGTTATTATATTCGCTTACGATTTGGAAAGGTCATCATGTCCTTTTGGGTGTTTTTGTGTCAATTTTGGTATTTCTTTTTAGGTGCATTAAATCTCTCACAAAACGCTTTTACCTTTTTTCCCTGTAACATACCTTTTTAAAATTTTTTTTTCTAAAAAAATGTTCAAACTTTTTTTTAAAAAAACTCGACCCCATGATCACCCCAGATTTTGTTTGGTTTTCTTTCTGTCTCTTATTATTGTTTAGCCATCGGTCATTGAATTTTGTTTATCTAAAACGGGTATCTGAAGGTATTTGCAAAAAAAACATCTATAACATTAAAAAAAAACCCTTTTTGGGCCCATCGCGCAACGTTTAAAGAGCAAATTGGATACATCCCCAAATCTATTCCAATTCTTTAACTTTTGCGAAATTTACGTCTTTGGGGAATTTTTTTTTTAGGTCTGTGTAGTTCGACTGAAAGTAATAATACTTTTTTCCCGATGGAGGTGATTGACAGACTCTGGCCAAGTTTATTTTTGCTCCAAATTCCTGAAAAAAATTTTTCTATCAAAACTTTCTCGTGATTTGTTGGCTTCATTAGTAATCGTCACATTATTTTATACAATCTAATTTTGATTTTTTCATGTACAAAAAAGATATCATGACGCATTGCTATTGCTTCCCTTTTTGAAAGGGCCTTTTGCCCTGGCAAGGGATTGTCGTTTTCATCTATTTTTGATTAGGGGTTCCATGGCAGTATCCGATGCCGGGAAATGTCCAACCGCCTTTTTTTTTGGTAATTTTTCCAAATTATTTTTGTTCTATACCTGACCCTATATTCTCTTTGTTACAACATTGACAGTATGCGCAATTTTTTTTTGTCAAACACAATCTTTTCAGAATCACGTTGATATCATTCTTATTTTTTCGTGACTAAAATAATATTTTTAACAATCCACGAGTCGCTGGAGATACTATCGTGGGGGCGTTTTCTTTAAAAAGAATTTTTTTTTTTACAGATTGCCAAAACTTTTTAATTTATCCTGTTTTTTTTGTTTTTTCTGTTGTTTCTTAATACCCTTTTTTTTAGTTTTTCACTTTTAGCAGTTTTTTGACTTTTTATTTTTTTTTTAGATTAAATTATTGCGATTCTTTATTACGTGGAGGGTTTCTTTTCAAACTGTAAAATAATTTTAAAAAATTAGATTTCTGCTCATTGTGGATAAACTAAACAATAATATCCGCAAACGAGTTCCCCCAGGGTTGGGTTTTTTGCGAATAAATACTTTGTAAATTTTTTTTTCTATTTTTTTATTCTCGTTTGGGGGAAGTCCAAACGATCAAATAATTATTTTTTATAAATGCACCCAAAAAGGGACAACCGTATTAAAATCTGTTTTTAAAAACCTGAATTTCAGAGTGGGTTTTATTTGAGGCTATCTTTGAATAAACCCCTGAAAAACCGGGCGCTTTTAAATTACAAGATTCAAAATTTTTCAACGGGTCGACGGTTCTGGTAAAGTTAGCCCGTCCGATTCCTAAAAAATTTGGCGCGATTCCCGTAGCCCCCCAAAAGTGGAGCGAAAGGAATAATTTTCCCCCTTTTTTGTTTTTTTGCTATGCATTTGCCTTTGGGTTTGGGGATTTTGTTTTTTTTCTTTCTTTTTTTTGTTTTTGGTGATTTTTTTTTTTGTGGCATTAAATATTTTCAAAAAAATTTACATTTTTTTTTTTTCCACTTCCACGATGATCCCTTTTCCCTTTTTGCTTTTCCCTTGGCCGAAAATTTTCCAAGTGCTGCTTTTCCTATGTGCCTAAAATGGGAAAAGTTTAGGTATTTGGGACTAGTTTAAAAATGTAATGCCGGACCCAAAAAACCACCTTTTTGGGCCCTCGCTGTCTTTGTGCGATAAATTTAAAACAAAGTTTTTTTTTTCATCATACTTTTTTTCTTTTTTTTTGTTGCATTAATTTTGTTTTTAAAACCCTCAAAATATTTAGGATTTTTTTTTAAAGATACCTTCCGTTTTCAGTGCGTAAATTTTTTAATTTGGCCCTCTCAAAAACATTCTTTTCAATATTTTGCCATTTTAATAACAACGTATTAAATTTAATTATTTTACCCCCAATGAAAACCCTTAAATCTACACTAAAACATAAGGTTAGTATAAGGCGCTACTGGAACGCCCCCGGTCCAGGTATTTTATATCCCCTGTGGTTTCAGTCGCTCGTTATTTTACTAAAATCAAAAAAAATATAGGATAAAGCGTCGAATTTTTCTATGATTTTTTCCTCTTCAACCTTTAATTTTTTTATTTCGTCAACGGTACATGTACGGGCGAGAAATTTTTTTTACATATCCAAATTCATCGATAAATCGTTTGGATATTGTTTGATTTCTAGGTATTTTCGTTGAATCGGTGATCAAAAAAATGATTATTTTGTTTTTGGTTCCTCGTCGGCTTGTTTTTGAAATACGAAAAGATATTTTGGGGTTGTTCTTGTGGTTTTTGACCCTACGTGTAGCCCGTAAATTTTGGAACGTGTCTGATATTTATGCTGCTTAAATAAAACGTTTGTTGTTATCAGCGGTTATTTGTTTGACTTTTTTTGATTGATGGGTTTACTGGCATCACAAAAAGTTTGTTTTGATAAACTTACATCGCCCCAGATCTAAACAAGCAACGTTTTTGGGCTGTTTGATCTAAATAGGTTGTTTTTCTCCGCGAAATACTTTTTTATAATGCGACAAAAACCGAAATCTGTTAGCGGAAGCTCATTGAATTTGCGTGATTGCTGAAGTTTTTCGCCCAGCAAAACCTTCGTATGCGTGGATTTCTCACATCAAGTTGTTAAAGTAAATTTAAAAAAAGCAGTACCCCGGGAGCGAGTGGTGGTGTTATATTTAGTTTTTAAAACTGCTGTAAAAGAAACCCTTTGGTCTGCTTTGCAGCTGCACCCGGTCAACCCCAAAACTAGCGCGTCTGCTTGCATGAGAAATTTCTCACAATTACAGCATTTTTCATCGCTCGCTCCCTGTTATAGGCCCTCTTTAAAAAATTTGTTTATTCAGCTATACCCCCCAGTATCTTTAAACCAATATTTGTTGATTTATCTCGATAATCGTCGGAAAGAAATTAAAATTTTAAAATTGTCTTGCAACTTTTAGGTGATCAAATATTTTCCTTTTTTATTAGCATTGAAAACTGCACTTTTTTAATAAATCCAACCCCTTATTTATAAGAGCTATTTGCCCACCAAATGCAGCAGGGTTGGCTACTGTCATAAACTACCCCGAATTTAACTTTGCCCTTTGTGGGAGTGAAATAATCTTCGTCTTGGGGTTTTAAAAGGGTTTAATACCAGTTTTATTTGGTTTTTTTTAGAATTTTTAAAATATAAAAAAACCGATTTGTCACATCGTTGTCGAGTCATTTGTTTCTGTTAATGAGTAAATTTTTTGTCATTTTATTTATTAGATTATAAAAATTTTATTGCGGCATTGTTATTTTTGAAATAATTTTTTTTTTAAATTTCTCGCCCCTTTTGGGGATAATAATTTTTTTTTGTTGTTACAAGCTTTTGGTTTCTTTTTTTTGGACGATTTTGGATAGGTTTTATTTCAGATGCAGTCGGGGGATCCTTTTATTTTTTTAAATTTTTTTCCACTGCAGTCCCCGGGCAGTTTCAGCCCCCTTCAAAAACTTTACCCCCAATACAATTGGGCACTTTACGCGCTGTCCTGGAAATTTTTTTTCTTTGTAAAATTTTCAAAAATCCTCCTACTATTTTTTTCGATAAATTTTTTTTTGTTTATTATTTTGTTTTATAAATTTTTCTTTTTCTGGTAGATGTAAATAATAAATTACATTTCATTTCTACATGTAAATTTTTCCTGATTGATCTGTCAACTGTCCTTAACTTATATTTGTCTTTTTAAAATTTTTAAGGGTAATTTATTATTCGTTTGGGTTTTTTGCTGAGAGAACCCGGGGGGCTTTGGGGAAAACTGAAATCGTTTGACCTTTGACCTTTTTATTTAAAAGCCCGAAGCTAAGCTTTATAAAGTATTTTCTTTTGTTATTTTGCTGGGGTTCATGTCATATTAATAGGCGATCAAGTGCATGTAAATTTTTTTATAAATCCTAACATTGTGCAAAATTCTTTCTCTTGGGTTTAAGATTGTTTTTTTAAATTTTTTTAAAATTTCCTATTTTGCATGTGTTTTAAAAATTTTTGTAATTCAAAAATTTTCGCCACACCTTACTTTGTTTGATCTTTTGATCGTTGTTTTGATCTTCAATATTATAAGCTCCTTGCGGAATTTTTATTTTTTTTGTTGTAGATATTGGAGATGTTGTAATCATAGTAAAATACATTTCATCGTTAACATCATTTTTCACGTTAGGTATAGCATTCCAGCAAGTACAAGAAATTAATCCAATTTCATATTGTTTTGCAGGATCTAGTTCTATAGGTGGAATATAATTTACTGAAAAATTTGCGCTATCTTCTGTAGACTCGCTAGAGTTTAGTAATAATGTTGTTTGCATTCCTTTAATATTATATCATTTTACAAAATTAAGTCGCCGCGATTAAGTCGCGGTGTAAAGTTTCATATTCGTCAGATGTTAATAATTCACTCGATCTTAGATGATCAAGTATGTCAATGATTTCATTATCAAGTTCAACACTAACATTCCCAGCTTCCTTTGATGATATTAATAACATTAATCTACCTATCATTTCAGTAGTTGAAGTAAATACTTTTACACCAGTTCCTGTTTTTTCTTTTAAAACTCCACCCTTTACCAAAAGGTTTTGCTCTACTATTTTCTGCTGTTTTTTTAAACGTGAGAGCAATGACACCCTTTCTCATTCTTTCATAAAGTGGAATCATATTATCAATCTCTGTAACCGTGTTTAATTCATCTTTAGCAGCAGCTCCGTCATTAAATATTACATCTAATTTATCGATTAATGCTTGATATTCTGCATCAGTCCACTTGCTTATATCATCAATACCCCTTATATTTTCTTTGTTTAAAAAATCATCATATTCACTACCTTTTATCTCATCATTTGCTCTTTTTGTAAAATAAAATCTTTGATCTCCAACTTCCATAAACTTTACAGTAAGATCACCGACTCTTTGTTGCTCCTCTCTGATATCTTTTATGTCTCCTGATAAATTTGTTATAATATTTGTTATTCCTTGCGTTGTTAACTCTGCTAATCTTCGCTCAAGTTCCAGCGGATTGTTTATCAATCGATCTGTTTCTGCTTGTCTAGCCGCAGGATCAGCTATATTTGCTGTAAGTGCCTCAATCAGTTTTCTCTTTTCTTCATCAGATCTAGTAACAAGTTTTGCAGCAGCTGCTTCCTGTTGTTCTCTAACAATTCCAACCAAACCTTTTTCCTGTAGTTGCTTAAGTTCTTCTTCTGACAGTGGTTTAGTTTCAGGTTGTTTACCTAATAATGCTTCAGTAACCGGCTTGAAAATTGTAGCTGTTGTTTCTGTAGCAGTTACTTGCCCACGTCGTGCTTCTTGTACTTTTTGCTTAAGTGATGCCTGAGATTGAGCAAGTTTTTTTAGGTCTTCTATGTGTTGTCTGTATCTTGCTCGTTTGTCCATTATTATAATTATAAATTTTATAAAATTGAAACGCTTTACTGTAAGTAACTGTTAATACAACAGCGAAACATTTTAGTTGGATCATTTGTAAGTTTATCAAACAAGAAAAAGTTGTATTTATCTTTTGTAGCATTACGGTAAAGTTCAATAAACTTATCTTTTGTCACGCCACCGCATTGCTCGCTTGCAATATTTCTAACGTCAACATTATCCAATCCTGGAAATAAAATAAAACAACCCGTATTTCGCCTAATAAACCTGTCAACATTATAAAATCCTTGAGCGAGATAAACGGAATTACACTGTTTGTTACGGGACAGTGAAAAATATGATCTTATTTTGTTCATCTCCATGTTGTTTAGCGGAATATCATCAAAAACTACTATCTTATGTTCATCTGCATCAAGTTGATTAACTGGAATAAGATCTTCTGGCTGCCTAATTATAAAAAAATCTTCACCAGCTTTAAGATCATCACGAAGCTTGTTATTATACTCACTTAATAACTCATACTTATCTTGCTGTGGATTGATTGTGTAAATATAAACTCTATCGTAGTTAAAATTATCACCAAGAAGCAAGTTCATAAGCAAATTTGTTTTCCCCGATCCAGTTCGCCCAACAATAAGATAATGACAATCAGGAAGTTCATTGTTATGTTTATGCTTCACTAGTCTCTCTGTATCAAAGTTTAGTATCGACGATTTTGCCATTTTGTATAATATTAAACTAGTGTTGATAATTTTATCTAGGATAGTAAATAATGAGCTACTATACAAAATTTGGAACACTATTAGAAGATTTATCCACAAAACGTTTTAAAGGTGACTTATCCAAATATGCAACTCTTGATCGGCTCAAAAATGAAATCAATAATTTACTAAATCTTACCAGCGTAGATCCAGATGAAGTTGTCATTTTCCAAGACAAAGAAGGACGATTAAAGACGAGTAATGTAAAACTGTCAGATGTAGTTGTACGAAATACTGCTGCGATTGCTAATAATATCGTTACTTTTAACAATCTAGGTAATATACAAGATTCTGGTAGGTCAGTTAATGATTTTGTTAAAAAAGATGGTGATGTATTTAGTGGGAATATTGTTATGAAACAAAATAAGATTACAGATCTTGGAAACCCAACTGAGGATGGGGATGCTGTCACTAAAAAATATGTCAATGATTGGGACGCTTCAATTACTAATGAAATCACAGCGCTCAAAACTGATTTTACCAGTCACGTGAACACATTTTTAAGTTTTCGCAGAAGCATAAACAAAATTAGAGATGAATTTTTTTGGAAGTCCATCAAATGTTGGCATTACACTCGCTAATATCAACAAAAAATTTAATGATATTAACACAGAACTCAATGATATTATTAGTGGAATTCCGAATATTGTTGAGAAAACGAGTATGGTTAAAATTCCTCACAAACAGATTAAAAATATTGTGTATACTGTTGATACTGGTTATACTGGGTGGACACCAAAAAATAATTCTATCAAATATATTGCAGAAGTTACCGGTGTGTATAGATTGTCAGTGCTTAGCAGTGCAAAGTTTAAAATATCTACCAAATATCTATTTCGTCATCCAAATGATGACTCATCTGGAGTATTATCTGTAATAATAAACAAAAATTCTGAAGAAGAATTTGTACTTGAACCAGTTGATAAAACTTTACAATTAGCAATTTTTCTCTGGTGTTTGGAATTTATAGCTGAACAACCAGCTCTTATTATGGATTAACCAAACATAGGACTATGTGAACTAATATTATAATGAAAAGAAGTATAGTTGATTTCAATCATATTTCAAAAGATATTCCAAAACAAGATGTAGACGCATTAATACAATATTATAAATATTATCATAGAAAACTTTGGTGTGTGAAAAAATGTTACAAATACTACAACAAGATCCTTCGAGTAATATCTTATCTACCCTTGTTAATGACTAGTTCTGGTATAATTTCAAGTGGGGTATCATTAAATCCTTTTTTGTTAATCATATCCGCTATTGGTGTTTCACTTACAGCGGCGTGTAAAAAAGTAGAACCAAGACTTTTGATAAAGAAGCACGGTTGTTTAACATCAATTAAAACTTACAAGAAACTACTTGATCACATCCGGTCTTACCTACGAGGAGTTAAATATAATATGGATGATTTATTACGTGAATTTCGTATTATTGACAATATGTTAACAGACATTCTACCAATGAGGGTTAGCAAGTATGAAAAAAAATATCATAAAAAATATGAGTAACATAAAATTTTATCTAAACTTAAGATATAATATAACTAAAATAATATCATTTTCATTCTAATGCTAGTTTAATTTCCACCTTGTTAACTGAAACGTTCTAACACACAGTTTAATTTTCATCCTGTTATCTTGTGGTAAAACCCGTTTGCCGTCTTTAGAATAATTGTATTCCACACATGCGCTGTTCTAACAAATTAGTCACCTCTGTGTAAAGAGCTTATCACATTCCAACACCTGTTGTTTTGTTCGGTTACAAAATACCTGTTTACAGGTAGTAGTAGGGGGAAAAAAAGAGGTGGGGGAGGGTGAGTCAAAACCCTGTTTTATTTTGAAAAAAAAGGGGGTGGGGTGGGGGATAATTTAGGACTATAATTTATACTTGTTTGGAGGGTAAAAAAAACAAAGTGAGTTGAAAACCTGGTTTTCCTATACTACTATGTACACTTTAACATATAAAATGCCTGATCATTTGACTTCGTATGCAGCTATGTACTACCAATATCATTCATTAACAATATAACTTTTATCAGTTGTATTTCACTTGCTGGTATCAGGATATTTCCCCTCTCGGACATCCCCTCCCCGTAATAACCTCTTTCCGAACATTTCCCTTCCCCGGACTTTTCTTCCATCAGATAGGACTTCCCCCCCCCGATCATTTCCCTATCCCCAGTATCTTTATACAAATTTATATATATATATATATATATATATATATATATATATATATATATATATATAGTAACATTTAGCTTTGGTGTATTCTCGCATTCCACATCAGCATTAGTGCATAGGTGTGTTGTTGTCACCTGAAATAAATGTATTATCTAATGTACAATATATACTTTCCTAATCTCTCTCTCTCTCTCTCTCTCTCTCTCTCTCTCTCTCTCTCTCTCTCTCTCTCTCTCTCTCTCTCACACACACACACACACACACACACACACACGCACACACACACACACACACACAAAATCATGGATATTAAGGGTGGCTTGACACCACATTTGAACGGTGAACATAAAATCATGCCCATTTTTTAAGCATTGTTAGTTATAACAAAAATCGGCATTGTTTATTTGTCAGTCAATTGCTAGGTCTTTTATTCACATGTTTCTTTAAGTATGAAGAGGCTTGAGTCTAACATTTATTTAGTATGCATAGTTGGTATGAATTTATGAATTTAAACATTCATTGTTTGAAAAGCCCATGAGATGGAGTTGGAAACTCTTGCGAGTATTGGAGGAAAAAATAAAGTTATGTTAAAAGGTTTTGTTTATGTAAAACAAAAAAGCTAGCAAACAATGTTATAAGTTAGGAATGTGAGCGTTTTCGAGGTGTAGGAACAATTACAAGTGAATGTAGGGCAAAACTTAAATGAAGATCTGTCAGTAGTTAGTTACCTGCATGAGCATACTTATACTGCTGATTCGTTTTACTGTGAAGTTTAGAAGGTCCGGGCAAGTATGAAACGAAAAGCAGAGGAAACTGAAGAAACACCGCGACAAATTCTGTGTTAAGAATTTCAGCAACTAAGCCAGCGAGCTGCTGTTCAGATGGTGACAATTGACATCTACGGAGAAACATCAGAAGAGTTAAACAGAAGAAGAATTCATTTCATCCTCTTCCAGTCGACAGCACAATTGAAATTCCAGAAGAATACAAGAGATTGGCTGATCGAGAAAATTTTCTACTTTATGTCAGAGGATGTGACGACCCCTGCCGAATCTTGATTTTTGAACAGAACGCACACTAAATTTGATTAAAGATTCACATCATTGGTTTATGGATGGAATTTTCAAGGTGGTACCTGAACTGATTTTTCAATTACATACAAAACAAGCTCTTGTAACTGGATGAATTATTCCGTGCTTGTATCTACTCCTACCAAACAAAACACAAGTTACTTACTGTCGTTTATTTGAAGAAAGCAAAGTGATGCATCCTCAAGTTCATCCAACCACAATTACAATGGATTTCGAAAAGGTTGTAATTAATGCAGCCACCGAGTATTTTGCAAACGTTGTAATACATGGCTGCTTCTTCCATCTTGCACAAAATATATTCAGAAAAGTTCAATTTGATCAATACCAGAATGATGAAGATTTTGCTTTGTCAATTCGGATGATTGCTGCGTTAGCATTCGTTCCAAACGAAAAGATCATTGAATCGTTCGTAACACTTCTGGAATCGTTGTTAGAGGAGTATGCCACTGTCATAGATTATTTTGAGGAAAACTACATTGGTTGGCTCCGTCGTAATCGCCGTGCAGTAGCCGTGTTCGATAAAAGCATTTGGAGTGTGCATTCACGTGTTGAAAACAATTTGCCCGGAACAAACAATACTGTGGAAGGTTGGCATAGAAAGATGCAGTCCGCAGTATCCTGTCATCATCCAAATATCTGGAGCTTCCTTCGGATTTTTAAACGTGAACAGAGCTTAAATAATGTCAACCTAAATCAGATCTTCGCTGGACATTTGCCTGAAAAACCAAAGAAGAAATACAAAGACTGTTCCTCGAGAATTGCAAACATAGTCACTGACTTCGACAATCATGACATCATGGAATACTTAAATGCAATTGCTTACAACAATAAATTTTAAACAATACAATTATTTAATATGTGAAAAGGTTAAGTTTGTTTAACATTTTTTACTGAAATTTATTTCAAATAACCTTTTTCTTTTAACATAACTTAATATTAATATAAGCTTTTATATTTTATTGACAAAATGTCATATTAAATGACTTAAGTTTTAAGATCGGGGGGGTGGCTGCGGAGAAAAGACAGATTTGATGGGGGGAATGTCCGGGGGATATGTCTGGGGGAGGAGGAGTCGGGGGATGTCCGGGTGGAGTCATAGACTCTCATTTTCTTACTATTAGGACTCTATGGTCATAAACTAAGTAAAATAAGGCTCAAAACTAACATGTTTTGTGAAACCCTAAAACTATTTTACTTATCAAAGTAATAAATAAAAATATGAGATAAACTTGAAACTTTTAAAATAATTCAGGGAAAGTTTAACTAAAGTTCAATAGAATGATAAATCATTCACAATAGTTCCAAAATATTGCCATAGTCCCATGAACACGTTCTATTTGCACTGATAAATGCAAATAAAACACGTCTGCAGTCTCCATGATACAACATAAAAAAACGTAAAAAATGATTCCAAAATAGGAATGAATCTGATTGCTCAAGTCTATAAGTAAATACACATTCAAGATTGAATTACAACCACATGTGGCAATATATGCTACCTGACATATCATGCTACTCAATCTAATATATCAAAATACCTATTCATGTGATACAATTCATCCAATATGAACTAACTGAATCCAACTAACATAGCACCTAAACGCGATCATCCATTAATAAATCTTATGCAATTTTAATTTCTTTAATTAATTAGTCCCCATGCAAAGTACGCGAAATCCAGCTATATATAATTAATACAACATATAAAGTCATGAATAAAAATTACAAAAATAAAACATATCATGCATCAGGAGTTTCAAAAAGACAATCACACACATACACACACACACACACACACACACACACACACACATATATATATATATATATATATATATATATATATATATATATATATATATATATATATATATATATATATATATATATATATATATATATATATACATTAGGCATTTCTTCACTATATGTTAAAGTGTATTCCATATATATCAACTTGATGATTTCATATAGTGATATACATGATTATTCGAATCGAACTTCTTCATTTTGGAACAATTTATCAAAACGTCATATATCGATATGCTTGAATCTTTCCAATCAATATCATTCAAACTGGAAGAATTTCTATTTTAAAAAATCCCAATCAAGGAAGGTACATGTTTACATTTGTAAATATCGTTTTGTATTTTATGTTTCTTTGTATTCTTTCATGCATCGAAGCAAAAACGATTGGTTTGGTATTGTTTCATCCCTCCCTTGTTTCATTTCTTTCATGTTTTTGAACAATAATACATTTTTTTGCCGTCAATCCTTCAAAATGTTGAAGCGTCCTTCCAGAGTCTCATGAAAACAATCTCCAGACATTTTTGTTCAGATTGAGTTGTATCTAAATCAGGTTATAACTATTCATATGGAATTTTTTATATTTCATGTCTTATTTTATATTTCATATCTAATGTTAGATTTCATGTCTTAACATAACAAATTGAAGATTTTGACTGATATACTATATTTAAAACAGTAATTTTCTTAAAATTTTGCCAATTTAGAAAGCAATCCAATATCGTCATCTACTACCAACTTTATAAAATATCTCTGGCAAATGTTTGATAAAAACAATTTCGAAGAAACGACGGCAAATGTTTTTTATGATGATGTTCACAGCAGCCAGCCTAATTTATATATTGAAATGTTGACCCACTGAAATAAGGAATGAAGCCTTGACACATTGGAATAAGGAATGAAATATTGACACATTGAAATAGGGCATGAAACATTGACAAGTCGAAATAAGGAAGGAAACATTGACACATTGAAATAGGGCATGAAACATTGACACATTGAAATAACGAATGAAACATTGACACATTGAAATAGGTAATGAAATATTGCCATTAAAATCAGACATGAAACATTGACACATTAAAATAGGGCATGAAACATTGACACATTGAAATACGGCATGAAACATCGACACATTGAAATAGGGAATGAAACATTGACACATTGAAATAAGGAATAAAACATTGAAACATTAAAATAGGGAATGAAATATTGAGACATTGAAATAGGGAATGAAACATTGACACATTGAAATACGGCATGAAACATCGACACATTGAAATACGGCATGAAACATTGACACATTGAAATATGGAATAAAACATTGCATCATTAAAATAGGGAATGAAACATTGACACATTGAAATAAGGCATGAAACATTGACACATTGAAATAAGGCATGAAACATTGACACATTAAAATAGGGCATGAAACATTGACACATTAAAATAGGGTATCAAACATTGACACATTAAAATAGGGCATGAAACAAAGACACACTGAAAAAGGGCATGAAATATTGACACATTGAAATAGTGAATGAAACATTGACACTTTAAAATAGAGCATGAAACATTGACATATTGAAATAGGGAATGAAACATTGACACTTTAAAATAGGGCATGAAACATTGACACATTGAAATAGGGCATGAAACATTGACATGTTGAAATAGGGCTTGAAACATCGACACATTGAAATAAGGCATGAAACATTGACACACTCAAATAGGGAATGAAACATTGACACATTGAAATAAGGAATAAAACATTGCAACATTAAAATACGGAATAAAATATTGAGACATTGAAATAGGGAATGAAATATTGACACATTGAAATAAGGAATCAAACAATGACACATTGAAATAGGGCATGAAACATTGACACATTGAAATAGGGCATAAAACATTGACACATCGAAATAGGGCATAAAACATTGACACATCAAAATAGGGCATGAAACATTGACACATTGAAATAAGGAATGAAACATTGAGACATTGAAATAGGGCATGAAACATTGACACATTGAAATAAGGAATGAAAAATTGAAACACTGAAATAGAGCATGAAACATTGATACACTGAAATAGGACATGAAACATTGACACATTGAAATAGGGAATGAAACCTTGACAAACTGAAACAGGGCATGAAACATTGACACATTCGAATAGGGCATAAAACATTGTCACATTTTAAGAGGGCATTAAACATTGACACATTTAAATAAGGAATAAAACATTGACACATTGAAAAAGGACATGAAACATTGACACATTGAAATAAGGAATGAAACCGTGACACAATCAAACAGGGCATGAAACATTGACACATTCAAATAGGGCATTAAACATTGACACATTGAATCAGGGCATGAATTATTGACCTTAAAATAGGGCATGAAACATTGACACATTGAAATATGGCATGAAAGGTTTACACATTGAAATCGGGTGTGAAGCATTGACATATTTTGCTACATTACATACACCGTTCATTGAAAATGTAAGCAGTTCTACATCGTCTGCTAGAATGACCATGACATAACAAAGTAAAAGAAACAACATGTCCAGCATATCAATGGAAACAACCAATCTACCTCTTCAAATGAAACAATCTGCCTAGCTCTTCTAATGAGACAACCTGTCCAACTTTTTCTAAAATCTGGCGCATTACTCTCACTCTTTTGACAAATATCATTTCTCTTATTACACTCATAATTATAAATGGTATAAATACACAGTTATTACATTCACAATTATAACAGGTGTTACGTGTAGGCTCGTACAAACATAACAAAAGTAAAGAGCGAATCCATCTAGCTTTATAAATTTTAACAAAATGATTTATTTCCCTGGAAAACAATGCAAAAATATAGGAAATAGTAGTTATGGTTTGTGAATATTATCCTAAAATTAGTCCTATAATTGAAAACTAAAGATACTTTCACTAAACAGTTCTAATTGAATCCGGGTTCGAATCTCGATGAAGTTACAATATGGAAGGCGATGACGTCCGATATTGCCTTTAAACTAATGACAATAGTTCCTCGTTGAATTTTGTGAATCAAGAATAGTATTCCAGCTTTAGAATTCCAAACAATTTCTCCTAATTGTCTTTGTCAAAGCCTTTGATGAAGAAGCACTTATTTTCCAGAGAATATAAATTATTCCTAAAAAATCAATAACTCTAAATATGGGAAAAGATATTGCCTCCTAACTACTGTAAGTACTTTTACCACTACATTCGGAAACAGTGATATTGATTATTAAACCCCACTAAAACGTCACTTCGACACTTGTGATGGGTAACATGATCACTTACTTCAAGTCATTTGACAAGTACGCCAGGATAGTCTTATTGAAGAACCAATAATAAAAAAGTTGTTACAACATAATGATCACGCAAGAGACATATGACCTTAATACTGACCAATCATTTTAACCCGATGTTTACAAACTATTTAAATCAGAGTGAGTTACAAATAATGCTAATGTAACACCTTTTTCATTCTTTACAAACAGAATTTACTGGGAAAAAACATCGAATCCCATGAAAATAATCATTACAATAAAATGTGATGAAACAAATATTAAATAAAAAGAGTTTCAAAACTAAAAAAATACAACTTAAGTACATATACGTAACACCATATTCAATTCCACTTATCATAATCATATGTATTACACTCACTGTTGTACCAGGTATAGTCCCACTTATCACATTCACCATTGTACCAGGTATAATCCCCCTTATTATACTGGCCTTATAATGCTCAATTTACATTTCATCTTCTAATTTTGGTAATCAAATTGCTTAAGTTATATAAAAGTTTCACTTTTCTTCTCTCTGTTACTTAGATATTGATCATAGACTTCTAACATTTTGTCTGATGCCCTAAAGTATAAAGCTTTCCGAATAAACTCCAGTATGGTTCAAAATCAATTCCAATCCTGTAATAGAATGATGTGCTAACACTCCAGATGTGTTGCAGTGATATAATCCAGAAAATCCTTGAATGAATTCACACTAATCCCAATGTTTTGGTCCTAAACACTTTGTAATTTTAATGAATAATTCAAATAAATAATGTTTCCCAAATTAATTCTTAACACAATTAATACTGACTCCGTTATTACTACTCGAAAGCCATAAACTAGATAACAAGAAATGGGTTAAAACCAACTAGTTTGTCAAATTGAAAATATAATTTATTTTCACAAAACAAATTAGATATATCAAATAGCCTACAAGTTTGGAATAAAATTTAAATTGTCCTAAACATTATATCGAAAAGACCAAAAGGTATCCAGCAAGGCACATGAGTTCCATTGATAATACAAATGAAGTTCACTTTATTGTACTATTCTGCCGAGATTGACACACACACACACACACATATATATATATATATATATATATATATATATATATATATATATATATATATATATATATATATATATATATATATATATATATATATATATATATATATATATATATATATATATATATATATATATATATATATATATATCGACGTGGACATAATTTGACAATACGGAAAACTGATTATATGGAAAGTCTTCCCTTCCACGTACTTGTACCATCTCGTTGTACCATTGCCAAGAAAAACTGATCTTTCCCTTGTGAAGCACTTGTGCCGAAACTTACAACAAGGACATACCTTGTCCATGTCAGCACACACAGGAAGAACGCGCCTTGACGGGAACGTGGGTAAGCGTGGAATTTTTCAACGTTCTTGACCTGGGATACCAGTCGCTAGATGGGTACAAAATTTATCAAAACAAATTAATACAGAAAAATGGGGGCAAATGGCACAACGACCGTGTTACCAAAAACGGAGTATTTCACAGAACCTTCCAGCTACTTCCATATGATCGATGACAAAACTAATTACATGAAACACATGGATGTCATTAGTGAGAACTTGATCCTTGTGAATTACGAAGAAGAACTGGTCAAGCCAACAAATTTGGAAATATCATCATTACTTCATTCGTGACAGAGCATGCTCTCTTACGAAAGCTTTACTTCAATTAGGAGATGCTGTGCTGTATTTTGACACGGACAGTTGCATCTGCATCGAACTCAAGAGTCACCAAACACCATTACATCGATGGAGACCTTTTAGGAGCCTTGACGAAAAACCACCCCAACGACAAGATTCTAAGTTCTACTAGTGACTGTCCCAGAAGTTACAGCTACGAATACCTAGCCTCCATGGCGAAGTGCACACCGAGTGTAAAGTGAATGGATTAATTCTTAATTATCGTACTAGTCAAGTGGTGAACATTGGGGTTTTCAAAAAAGCTTTGCAGTCTGGTGATAATCATGATTTTAAAGTGACCACCTTCCAGTCACATCAAAATTGTTTGTTTATCCATACGCGAAATCGTCGTTCGGCCTTTGGAAGAAAGTTATAAAATCTTGTAATAGAAGCGAGTGCGCATTCCCACCCACTTGACTTGACCGTAAAGACACTTGAATATTGGTCAGCATATAAAAAGGGAAAAACATCCAAGACCGAGTGTTCATTGTAATTACTACTACTAAGCGTGAACACTGAATCCAAACAAACATCCAAGTTGAGTGATTATTAAGTGGAGTTCGATGCTGTGCCTTTGACCCCAGCGATTCAATACCACATCACGGGAACTTTGCTATGACTACCACTAGTCTAGTACAATACCTAACAAAAAGAATGCTGATCTAAGCTTCGTTCTTCGTCAGTTGGTCCTAAATAAATACCCATTCGTCAAAAGAAAAAGATGTTGGTACAATGTGGAGGATTTATCCGCCTGTTGTTAGTACCCTTGTTAAAATCCACATTGGCACCACTGATTACAGGACTCATGGAAGCTAATGCTTCACAAATGGCTCTTAAAGATAATAAAAATCAAAAATATAAAAGGGTATTATGGGTGAAAAGATCTCAGGCATCACCTTATGGATCTGATGAAAGGACACATTCTGACTTTTGTGCCTTACAAATGATAAATGGAATTCCATCGCTGGCAAGAACGCCGGACCTATCATTTACATCCCAATCCTCAATTGACCGATATGTCCCAGTTACAACACGAATTGCAATCGTTTATGGATTGCAGCAATTTATCAGAAACGGAAAAATCAGAACGGCACGGTCAAGTGTTGTAGCAACTCTTTCACCAGAAAGATTTGGGCGAAACAACTCAACCGACTATAAAAGATTTTAAGACCCTAATCAAAAGTTCATCACCATAACCACCGCCATTACTACCATCCCCAATTACCAAAACAGAAAAAGGAGAAGAAGAGCTTCAAACTCCACCAGAAAAGTATGCAAGTTAAGAAAGAAACATCCAAAATTAGCTGGATTAAAATCATGATGCTAACACATTCTTCTTCAGAAGAGAAAGGAAAGGTGTAAAAAAAAATTAAACAAGAACTGCCTACCCCTGTTGAGACATACTCCTAGACGCCAATTGCTCGTCGGACACGCAAAGCATTAAAATCCAAGAAAATTCTACTTGACTTATAGAGTAGTATCCCTTAGCAGTGGGTGGCATATTAGAAACGTCGTTAAGGAGAATATGTTAGCCAACATTTACGACGATTCCTCCAATCCTGCAAGATACGGAGGAGTTCCGAAATTCTGTCGTGCAACGATGGATACAAGAACAAGTCACATACACCCTACACAAACCCTATTGACAAAAATGTTCCAGAAAATTCACCGGAGAGAAGGGTTTCGATCATCAAAGGCAGGGCGATTTAACCTGTCTCTCATTTGTTCACCTACAATCGTGTCGATCAATATTTATTTGTGTCATCGACGTCTTTCTAAATTGCAAAGGATGAGCCATTGACTTCAAAATCGGTCACTGAGTTAGTGCGAGCCCTCAAACTGGTGTTAAAACAAAGCGGTCGTCACCCTTTTTGATGGCAAACCGAAAATGCACCGAATTTCTGTACCATAAACCCGTAATGTGGGACGCGACGTCTCAAAGTAGTCGAAGTACCTTGGAAAGGATATCCTCCCAGTTTGGATCCCTGGATAAACTACAAAAAGAAGTGATCTACAAGAGCAACCCTTGTGTGTATGGTTTTGAGAACGTGTTCCCAAAACTCAAATAGTCTTTTTCTGCCAAAATTAGTGTTATATTGTGTCATCGGTGCTGTCGAAACCAATTTGAGTTTTCAACAAGAAAATAAACAAGTGAGGACCATTTTACTAATTAGATGCATTGGATACCTTATCCCCATACCTTCCCTGAAATACTCAAACGTAAACAAAGGGAGTCGTGCTACCAACGTCAGTCACCCTCCCAAAAGTAATCCAAACCAAAAACAATCCTCTTTTAAAAACTCCTCTGACCTGCAGTGACCTTTCTGACAATAAAACTCAGTAATTATGAATAAACAATCTTACTTAATTTTATCCAGTGATCGTTCCATTCATGTGTTATCTCCACCTCGAAAAATCACTGGTAATCATAACACTGTTGAAGTGGAAGTTCTAAACGACCAAGTGCAACATGTCTTAAATCAAAACGAAGTTGTAGATTCCTCTATGAAACAACCAGTGTCCCCCGATACTACATAATACATCCATGTTGAAAATTATTTCTGCATTCTATTATTTTATTGGTCACAATCTGGTGATCACGATTGCTTCCAAATTCAATGCGCTATTTTACAAAGTCTTATACAAAAGCAAACGAAATGTCACCATCGAGTGACATAAAGTGGTCGTCACCTACTGAGGAATCATTTTTGATGCCTAAACGTTCGCCATTACATTTTGTCCTGAATTGTTTCACATTCTGTTTGGAGACCTCGAGATGGTCAAATGTTTCATTCATACCGCTGGTCACCAACAACGTGAATTTTGAGAAACGTTTAATGTGACCCGGTAAAACTGAACCAAACATTAAATTTGACATTTGTGTACTCTGATATGGTGGAGTACAACTCCTTTCAAAGCGCATTTTGCCTCAACAAATGACGAGGAATGTGGAAACAACTATCATGTTCACCACGAATGTTTGCATCCTCATTATTTACCCTTCGGTAAATTGTATTTAGACAGTGTCAACATTGTTAAAATGAGATCTGGGACAAAATATTCCATTCTCCAAAAGAAAAGTTACGGTCAAAAAGATCCATTATTAAAAACGATTCTCTAACGACTTGCAAGTCATATATCCTGTGTACTGAGGAGTTTTGCGACAGCGAGGATATAGTTTAAAAGATATGCTAAAATCAGCGCTTCGTTCAGTGATCCCCGTTTCAATAATGATGGTGACACGAGGATTGCACGCATTGAAAGACACTGTTTCGACCCAAGGCAAAGAATTTCTCCAAAATGTCATCATCTACTAACAAAACTCTAAAGAAGCATTCTTGAGAACAAAAAAATATGTCTTGCTTTAAACTGACAAGGACTTCAATAAATTCACTGGACGCTGCCCATTTAGGCATTCCTAATTCCATGACACCAACGAAACGAGAAGGCAGAGACAAGGACACCCCTCTAGAGGACTTCCCACTTCCAGAGCTAGAATCACCAAGACAAGAAGAACCGTCCGAGAATTAGACGTTTGTGATTATTAAATAACACCGAGAAAAAATAATGCAACGAGAGTCTTGTGAATGTTCGTTATCGAAACTTGATCTGTTTGCCATGTCACTCACTGGTATGACGACTCGAGAATCCCAATGGGTATAATTTCAACCCATCTCCTCTTTGACTACCTCAGTGCCCATCGAGTTTGAAATCAAAGGACATTCCGAAGATTACATCATTCTGAATTGCGTTACCTGTACTTGAAGGTCAAAAGGATAAAAACAGACTAAACCTCTCCAGGAGCCGATGATGAAGAAGCTACCGTCAACAATTTCATGTATTCCTTGTTCAGCGAAGTGGGTGTGTACTTGAATAATAAATTCGTCAGCAGCAACATGGACACTTAACCTTACCGAGCGTACCTGTAAAATCTCTTGACGTACGAAAAAGATGACAAGATCACTTATCTGGATGCTTGCGTGGTATGGAAACCTGACGAGTTTAATGACAGTCGTAACAGCATCTGATGATCATCTTGGTGTTGGTTTTAACGACCATCGATAGAAAATAGTTTAGAACTGATTTAGGACATGCTGTTGCATTTCCACTCCGAATATCCGATTAAGACTGAAGCATTGCAGAACCGTTTTCCATTTGATAGCCAACCTCAGCGAGTACAAAACCATCATCCAAGACGCCAGGCTCTATCTGTTGGAAGTGTTATCTAAATTGGGAAACGACATCAGCCTTTCTTTGAACAGAACGATACGACGAATGAAAGTAAAAGCTTTCATCATTACTGCTGAATTCAGATCCAAGATTGAAGATTATCTGTTCCAGGGACAGTTGCTATGCGCTCCCAATCACATCTCTATGTCTGTCTCTATGTCCATTCCTTTATTGTCCCTAGAGTAGCGCCTATTCAGGTCAGCCTTTTCCCACACGGTTCCACCCGATTGTCCAGTGTCTAGTTCCGTGACGTCACCCCTGTTCAAATCCTATTGACCCTTGACGGGCCCTAAATTTTGTCGCTATACATTTCCTATATTAAATTCCCTATGCTAAATTCCAATAGACACCAAGGTGCAAACAACCAAATTCAACACTAAGACCCCGTAAACCCTAGGATGCCCCCACGCACTACTATGAAGGAAATATGCAGGATTTATTTGAAATATGATGTTCTATGAGATTTATATATACAATCACCTCATGTCCAATGGCATTATTTGTTGATTATTTATTTTTATCTGGTCTCTTTATTTAATTTTTTTTAATAATGATAAAACAGTTTGAAATAATATTGTCGAAAAATAGAATAATTGCCACGATTGTCATTATTATTATTATTATTATTATTATTATTATTATTATTATTATTATTATCATCATCATCATATCATCATCATCATCATCATCACAAGCAGTAGAAGTCAATGTAATAAAAACGCTAGTTTTAATTATTTTAATTATTATATGTTTTGGAAATAGAACATTAATAAGAACATCAGCAACACTGACAACACCTACAAATCCAATAATAATACCGCTAATAATGCTATCAAGACTATTATCTGCAGTTATTGTTGTTTTTTTTAAGTCCGACAGAATATCTTTCACATCTTATAAGTATTATTCATTTGTTCTCAGGGCGGTGTTGGGAGTTGATAATTGAAAAAGATATTGTATCACCACAAACTTTGCATTATATTAGAGTATTTTACATGTTTTCATTTTTGCAAAGGATTTTCGGGGTAAGGGATAATTGCAAGATAATTGATAAACTTTCATTTTGATCGTTCATAACCATCGTTACAAGCGACATTGAGTATTTGGCATTAAAATCTGGAACAATGCGGGCTGTTACAAGTGTCCTCAAATTTTGCTCTATGATCGATAGTACACGGCCCTTTTTAAACTAAATCTAATCTCGTTCTTAACACTCGTAAAAACATCTGACTCATGAAATTTCTGGCAGGTTCTACAGTTCTACAACGTTATCACAGATGCAGGTTTTATTCCGTATTAGTGTCACCGTTATAAAAATTATCTTTAAACATGCTTTTCTTTGGGATTGCGTCTGCTGTTTGAACAGAATACATTGGATATTTTAGCTCGTATCAAAGAAAAACTTGATTTTCTTTTCAGTTTTTATATCATACCATTTTAATCCAAATACATGTTTATACTTGTATTTTCGTCCATGTGATTGTTATATTTATTATGCAATAATATGTTGTTCAAAATTGCAGCATATTGAAAGAACGCACGTTCACCATTTATATAGTCTATGTTTGATTCTTGTATTGCTTTTACGTTTAAGTTTAAGTCTGTGGAGATCCAAGACGTAGATTGACCGCATAAGTTGTAATTAAAGTTGAACTATCATTGAATAATACAATAGAAGCTCTACAGACTCGTTCCTTATACTAATAGTCTTCGACGATAACAGTGAAATAGATGTTAACATCATCAGACAATATGCCATGAATAGGTAATCGACCTATCTCTGTTTCCCGTCTATCGTGATTTCCTGCAACCGGCTTTTAATGTCCTACTCGGTTTTATTATACTAAACAATTATTTTGTCTCGGAGTGCTTGCGTCAATAAAAAAGACGAGTTCATGAAGAGGCCTTTTGACAATACTGATAATATCCCAGATTATGAAACATTTAAATGCGCAAACAATTTGTTTAGAACTAATATGAATGAATTGATAATTGGTGATATGGTTTCTTATCAGTAAAGTGATGTTTTGCTTCCTATGGGACCACCGGAATTTCGCATACTCATAAATAATGCGTCGTCAAGCAAAAAGACTTTAATTGGAGAAAACTCGAGTGACTATTTATGCCATTTATGATCGCAAGAGCTTTTCCATAATAACTTGGAGGCATGACATATTTCAGTCAAATGTATTATTTCCTGAGTTAAACATGTTCAGAACGATCTAAGTGTGTCTCTATGTGTTCATTGTGTTTTTTCAGAAGAAGCGTCTCACTGGTATTGAAAGTTATAAAAATATATTATATTTAATTGCTTGCATTATTCATCCACATAAAGCGTATATATTAATTCTGGCTAAATTGGACATTTTGACTATATTTTGCGATTTAATTTTGTATTGGCTAAGTTTAATGAAGTTACTTATATACATGTTATATATTGGCTTCTAAATATAGCTATGTGGGTAGATGCTGAGAATCTACAAAGGTAGAGAAAAAGTAGGATTTCTGGCTTTTTTTAAAAAAATGAAAGTCTCATTTCTAGGTGCATTCAAAGACAGTTCTAAGACGGCACAGTTTGTACTGCATCGTGCTATTATGTGACCCGGCCCCACTCCCCCCCCCCTCCGCTCTAGTCATTTAATTTTGAGAATTCGATCAATTCCACCTTTTTTATTTCTGATTACGGACCAAATAGTACTTTGAACGCTGGCAAGTGAACCATTGAATTATGTCGGAACACATTTGCAATAATATAATATGCATACCTTTATGCGTTTCGTTTTGGGCGTTTCGTTTTGGGGGTTTCGTTTGTGTACTTATGAGCTATTGGTGCATGTCCAATATGCACTATCAGATCAATGGGTTTACTGGTTCATCTATTCAACCACCAAGCACTAAAAATTCCTCCATTTCAATGAATTTTGTTCCGCTTAATAAAAATTATTAACGACACATTTCCTCTGAAAAACTCAAAACAAAGATATTATTCACCATACAGCTTTCCGTGTTATTATTTTAAAGATAAGATATCTTGTTAGTGAATGCGGGCACTCGGTGGTATGTCTTTGTTCTCAAAAGTACAATTTGCACCGATAGCTTTGAACCTTGCTGAACACTTTTAATTAATCTGTACACAATCCATTTTGGCCGTTAGCTAAATCAACACTTAACACTATGCTTAGTCTATGCATAATCCATTTTGGCCATGATCTCCATCAACACTGATGACTTAATCCTAACAAAATCCATTTTGGCCATGATCTCCATCAACACTGATGACTTAGTCCCAACAAAATCCATTGGACCATGATCTCCATCAACACTGATGACTTAGTCCCAACAAAATCCATTTTGGCCATGATCTCCATCAACACTGATGACTTAGTCCCAACAAAATCCATTTTGGCCATGATCTCCATCAAAACTGATGACTTAGTATCAACAAAATATATTTTGGCCATGATCTCCATCAACACTGATGACTTAGTCCCAACAAAATCCATTGGGCCGTAAGTAACATCAACCCTAATGACTTAATCCCATCAAAATCCATTGGGCCATAAGCAACATCAACCCTAATGACTTAGTCCCAACAAAACCCATTGGGCCGTAAGCAACGTTAACCCTAGTGACTTAGTCCCAACAAAATCCATTTGGCCTTAAGCAACGTCAACCCTAATGACTTAGTCCCAACAAAATCCATTGGGCCGTAAGCAACGTCAACCCTAATGACTTAGTCCCAACAAAATCTATTGGGCCGTAAGCAAAGTCAACCCTAATGACTTAGTCCCAACAAAATCCATTGGGCCGTAAGCAACATCAACCCTAATGACGTAGTCCCAACAAAATCCATTTGGCCGTAAGCAACATCAACCCTAATGACTTAGTCCCAACAAAATCCATTGGGCCGTAAGCAACGTCAACCCTAATGACTTAGTCCCAACAAAATCCATTGGGCCGTATGCAACGTCAACCCTAATGACTTAATCCCAACAAAATCCATTGGGCCGTAAGCAACATCAACCCTAATGACTTAGTCCCAACAAAATCCATTGGGCCATAAGCAACGTCAACCCTGATCCTTCATATAGTACTGCCTACCAACGTATAAGACAATAACTGGACTGGGAATATTGGATCAAAAAACCACAAAATATACAAGAAAATGCGCTCTAGTGTAAGACCCCCAAATAATATTAAGTTTCCACAATATATAAATAGAAATTGTTGATGCTGTAGTATAATTTAAACATTTATTACTAAACTGATTCATTTCGGCATTTATCAATCCATTCTAGCTTAAGAGTAGGCGTATTGCAGTCTATTTATAACAGTTGAACAATGATCAATCTGAATAAGTGAACTAAATATGAAACTTTTCGTTGTTTCTCTCATGCAGCTAGGTCTAACAAAGAAGATTTATTTTAAAACTAAATATATAGTTAGCTTTGAAAGCAATTCATGTGTTGCATACGAGGCAATTTTTAATAATATTTAGGAGCATGACCTTTCTGAAATCCATGCCAGACGTTGTACAAAGGATTTTCATTTCGTAAGGTTAAAATAATAATAATAATATATACACGCTGTGAAATCAGATCTTTGCGTGGTATATCGTATTAACTGAAAAAATTATATTTTTGAACGTGTATGAAACCTTTCTAAACTAAGGCGTAAATGAAAAGTAGATATGCAAGTTTTGTGTTTGCCGATGTGCACTCACCAACATCTATCTATCTATCTATCTATCTATCTATCTATCTATCTATCTATCTATCTATCTATCTATCTACCTACCTACCTACCTACCTACCTACCTACCTATCTATCTATCTATCTATCTATCTATCTATCTATCTATCTATCTATCTATCTATCTATCTATCTATCTATCTTTCTACCTACCTATCTACTTAACTACCTATCTGTCTATCTATCTATCTATCTATCTATCTATCTATCTATCTATCTATCTATCTATCTATCTACCTGCCTACCTACCTACCAACCTATCTATCTATCTATCTATCTATCTATCTATCTATCTATCTATCTATCTATCTATCTACCTGCCTACCTACCTACCAACCTATCTATCTATCTATCTATCTATCTATCTATCTATCTATCTATCTATCTATCTATCTATCTATCTATCTATCTATCTATCTATCTATCTATCTGTCTGTCTATCTACCTACCTACCTACCTACCTGCCTTATCTATCTATCTATCTATCTATCTATCTATCTATCTATCTATCTATCTATCTATCTATCTATCTATCTATCTATCTATCTATCTATCTATCTATCTATCTATCTATCTATCTATCTATCTATCGATCAATCGATAGTTTCCATACTCATAGTCATATTTGAATCGATTTCTAAACCGGTATTTCAGAAATAGTCTCAGTCCATAAAAATATAGTCTGTATGAGGAGCCAGTTTGATTCCATAAAAGTACTACTTGCTTGCTCTCAGAGACCAGAACTGCATTTTAACGATATTAGATGGTGTTTTAAGCTATTACAGATGAGGTTAATTATATTTGGGGACGTCAAGCTATATTAGATAGTTCCGCATTTATGTTAATGCCTTCATTTAATTAAACTTTTAAATAATTGTATTATTTATATGGACGGAACACTTGGGAGAGTATAGTCGAATGTAATACATTTATGTAAAGGAACCAGGAACTAAGTTAATGATTGTGACCAATGCTGATTTACTGACGAAATCTGACATTTGACAGTACGACATTAAGCACGTCAAACAGTAAGAGGAATTAATGCATTAAGTATATTCTACAGTAAACGGACTATATAAGTGCACTGAGTAAATCAAACAGTAAGAGAACTATATAAATGCTTGATGCCTACGGTTCAGTAAGCGGCTACATAAATGCGTTGAATATAACGCACAGTAAGTAGACTAGATGAATATATTAAGAATATCGCACAGAAAGCTGATAGCAGTAATGCATTAAGTTAATCATACAGTATGGAAACTACAGTAATGCATTTAGTATATCATACAGTAAGAGGATTAAAAGAGTGAATGTGTGTGTATGTGTGTGTGCGTGTTGTAATTTAGTGTATTTTGACAAAAATATTACTGCATGGTAACTAAGTCAATTTTGTTGCGATATGAGTGACATGTAACAATTATTTTTGACGTATGAGCTAGGCTGGCAATAAATCGCTAGCGTGCTGTTTTAACCTTCCTGGTTCATGGTATGATTCATTTTTAATTAGAATTTGCTCAGATAACGGATAGACAGATATGTTATCTTGTGGTTACTGAACAAATTTCATCAACGATTTTTGCCACCTGAATAAGGTGTCAAGCAATGAGTTTTCAAGAAATAGTTATTAAAAAGGCGGAATAGAGAGAATTATTTAACTTCGATGGGTATGTTTTTTAATGGTTAACTTTTTGGCGGTTAGATAATGTTTATTCTAAATGTGGGGTGCTTGTTTCCGAGTGAAATTTAATGTTAAAAGTAATTTATCTTGCGAAATTAGTCAGTCCATATTTGGGGTTTTTAGGTAACGGTGGTTTTGGTGGAAGCGTTTTTGTTTTGTTTTGTTTTGTTTTTTTGTTTTTTCTTCTTATTTTCTGTTGAGGGGGAGTTCTTGATTCTGGGGGAGTAGAAAGCGTTCTAGAATTTGAATTGTTCAAGGTACGGTTGTCTGGAAATTGATGGACACTGGACTTAAAAGAAAAAGAGATTCTTCTAGATTGAAATATAACTAATTTCAGAAGCAACGAGGCATTGTCTCAGCTGTATACAATATGCTGACTAATTCAGTATCTAATTATTTGCTGCATTTATTAGTTTTAAATTCATGCATCAATTTTCCTTTAGTTCGGGAGTTAAATGCGTTCATAGGTAATGAATATTTTATGACTCATGTATTATAAAAATTGTCATTCAATATTACCTTGATATGAGTTTTGACAGAATTGTTGGAATTCACTCGATGAATGAAATAGGAATCTTATAGTCCATGAGTTTAATGTATTACCTGTGATACAAAATGTGAGAATTATGTTGATTGATGTCTTAGATGATATGAATCAGGTACAATGATTTTATTTTGCCTGCAAATGTTATGGCAATGAGTTACTGCTAATTAATTGATGTAGACGTGAAGTTCATTAATCCATTCATGTATTTAAATTGTAAATTCTTTTCATTAAGAGGAATTGGGGCTTAGTCCATTTATCATATGGGCGTTGTACGGTTTATTGTATCTAGGTTATGTTATAGTCCATTTATTATATGGGCGTTGTACGGTTTATTGTATCTAGGTTATGTTATAGTCCATTTATCATATGGGCGTTGTACGGTTTATTGCATCTAGGTTATGGCGTAGTCCATTTAGCTAATTGCATTGATTTCAGGGTAATAGGGCTGTGTATCATCGCCAGGTTGATAAATTACCCATGTTAGGCTTAGTTCTGTTGAATTACGATAAGACAATATCTGACGTAATTAGAGTGAGGATAAAAGTTTGATACCCAAAGAAAATAATTCTGACAAAGATTTATGGTTGCATTGTTATTTATTTAAAGAGGAACAATAGATCTATATGTATACCCCACATTGGAAAAGAAAAACCGACAACGAAGCTACGGTGGAAGATTCGAAGAGAGGAGAAAAATAAATCTCAGCTCTGATCTGTCACCAAAATTGAATTTGGATGTAACAGAAGCATATAGGTAATGCAGACACGTTGAGAAAATGAGTTTGGCCATTATATGATGAAATTTTCTTTTCATCGGTTTCTATTTTTCTTCAATCGATTAATTTAATATGATACACACTTATGATTTAAATATGAAAGATGGTTTTCATAATAAAAGTAGAGCACTACTAACACTTAGTTATCTAAGCCATTTACATGAACGCTAAGTCATTCACCTACCGGCTCATGGCGATTAATGTGGTATAGAAACTAAGCGAAATGACGAACCATCAAGAGGTAATTAACATATTTTAATATATTTAAAATTGATTTAAGCCCTTTTTCTGCTTTAGTAACAGTAACGCCTACCATAATCATCTTTTTTATTTTTAATTAATAGGAATCGATTTTAGAACAACATAGTATGCTTAAGAAACAATAACAAAACATTAAATACATCACAGTATGTATACCACGTAACCGAGGAATTTACTGTATAATGTCGTCATAGTTTGCAACATTGTGTCATAGATAAACACTGTAGATAAATCCCTAGAAAATTGCGCACATATTGTTACGACGAATTATATTCTTGTAGGTAGCTTGGTGTAATTTCTATTTCTAGCTTTTAATCCAGCCCAAATGCTTTTTCTCTCTCACCCCACATTTCTAAGTAGTTTGTCCGCTGTGCATGCGAGATAAAGGAAACCGAAAGTAGGCAGGGTTGTAATGAAAATGTGTGTCATATTAATCAATTAATAGGCTTTATCGTTATCATCATATTTCGATAATGATTAGTGTGGAAATTCATCATTGATCTAGAATCAACTGCAGACAGTCGCAGGAATGTTTATATATGCGTATTATTGCGCTCTGAGGGGATCAAGATTTGATATAGCAATATTATTGGTATATATCAAATTGCTTTATACCTACATTTTAAATGCCATTTCAATTTTATACTCACAGGTTGGAGAATTTTTAATTTGTTATCTACGGAAATTTGATTGCAGGTCCACTGGTAAACGGACTTGGGTTTAAATCCCCGTAGAGCACGAAGTAAAACTTCTCTAACCTTTATAATAGCATTATTTGTATTAAATATTAGTTAATAATTAATTAGGCAATAATTTGGATAAACATCATTAGCTGAGGTATAATTTCGATTTAAAAAATTGTTGTGTGCTCATTAATTAACTGACACTAACATTCACTCGTCAGAATAAAATCACATGACCTGAAAAATCTTTATGACACGTGTATTGAGTTTGCAGGGTTTGTTAGTAATTGTATCAATCAGCCAGCAGAGTGCCATGTATCACTTTCAACATGTCTGGAGTAATATACATCCTTCGAATCTGTCTCAAATAGTGTACACCCTTTGAACTTGTCTGGAGTAATGTGCACCCATCTAACCCGTATGGAATAATGTGCACACTTTGAACCCATCTAAAATAATGAACGCCCTGGATCTGCATTCGTTACATGTTGGAATGATCGTCACTCTTTGCTGTCCTTTTTCAGAATTGTCTAATATGAAAATACCTTTTGCATGATGATTATTATTAATATAGCTATTATTATTATTATTATTATTATTATTATTATTATTATTATTATTATTATTATTATTATTATTATTATTATTATTAAAAGATAGATAGGTAAATAGACAGAGAGACAGATCGAATGCTACAATATATAAGGTAATTATTGAAATATAAGTGTATTGCCAACTGTTGTAAATTTGCCAATGTTTCTAATATACTAAAATTTTATTTAGTTCAATGAGCATATAAGGCCCTACATAAAATACACTACGCCATATCTAATAAGGCCCTACATACAATATATTACGACACGTCACATAAGACCCAACATGTAATATACTATGACACGTCACATAAGGTGCTACATACAGTATACTACATGTCTCAGAAGATAAAAGGTCATTAGCATCAATTGGAGGACTGACGTTTTACTTTTGTATTGACTTAATTTTGTTCCTCTTTAAGTTGTTAGAGAGTCCGCCAGTATGCTGACGGCGATGGGTTCGAACCCCGGATTAGTCATATCATGTAGTAGTCTATGCTCTTTAAACAAATAACAGGAAAGACAACAATCTTTGTAAAATATATCAAATGCTTTATTTCCCTAGAATAAAAAGTGAAAATGAAGATAAAAGACCTTACGGTCGTGGTCTGCAAAGTTCTGCTATGTCAACAGTCCTTTGTTAAATCACAGAAAATATTATTCCAATTTTGAATTAATTATAACTTCCAATAAATGTCTTATCCAAATGTCTTAGTAACAGTGTGGCAGTTTGTAGTGATATCCAGCACTGCGACATCATGCCGCATACATGTAGCATGATGTCCCACCCAATTATATTATCCTGACACCAGGTCTACCAGTCCTAACACTAACCTCTTAATACTGATGCAGCTGTTTGTACAATTTTTGTAAGTCTTTGGTATGATTCGACCGGGTTTCGAATCCAGGACCTCCCGCATCCTAGGCGGACGCTCTAACCGGTACTTAATGTGGTTTGACATTGCAAAATATAAAGACAGGCTCAAAGCTGATGGACATAACCTGACGATGGCATTTACAATATTATACAATTAGAAATTATATAGTATTATACAATATTATACAATATTAATACAATTAGGAATTGGTTTTCATCACGAAAGTGCCTAAACGGAGGTAATATTTACAAAAACAGATCACATTGCATTTAGCAGCATACATCTAACTTGTATAGACATCTGTCTTTTTCTATTTTTCAGTATATAAATGTTCTTCATTCCAAAGACTTGCTCTCTTTTACGGTATACATATTAAAACATTTCAGCTACCACTCAATAGCAATATTTTAGTAAAAGCCTGAATTATTTCTTCTTAGTATTGTGTATTTTTTCTTGTATGCAACATATTTTATTTATTAGCATTGACTAGTTACAAAGTCAACTGATGTGTGTTCGAAACATTTTAGAAAGGATGGTTACAAGACATGGACACCAGTACGAAAAAGACTGTGCACTGAAACAATGCCAATAATCTTTGATCAAAGCAGTGAAAAACTACCCAGGAGACCCTTGAAAAGAAAACTACTTGATTTTGAAGAACCACTTACAGTTTCAAAAAGATAACTAAGATAATGTTCTGTAAAATTAGAGGGAAATATTAACAAGAAAATATTGTTCAGATGCTGTTAAAGCATGCGTTTATTACATCAGTCATTGATACAATGATACACAAAAATTGATTGCAGCATTTGAAGGAAACTGTTCTTTAAAAGCCAAATTGTAGCCAGGTGATTTAAAAGAGGTATTTTTACATCACAAATAATTGTTGATACAGCAGATTCCTACAAAACTGGTGAAATATTTAAGGGTTTGGCTACTATTATAATGATATAAACTTGTTGGATTGTACAAGGATGCTTCTTTTCATTTAACAGAATGGATAAGGATGTAACTGTAACAGATCTGTTTGCTGACACAGAAGCCAAATCCGGTAATAACGATCAAAAACAATCCTTATATCAGCAAAGGATAAAAGAGTTGGATTAGAAACTTCGGCGTAAATTGGAAGAATGCGAAATACTAAAAAACCAGCTGCAAATAAAATGTTTTGGCTTAAATATGTTTTCAAGTGACAATCTCATATTATTCTATACATTGTTTTCCTCCTACGACACCTTTAATGCTTTCTTTACTTGTATTCAGCCATCAGCTCAAACCATGTAGAGTGCCTACTATAAAAGCAGTGAAACTGTTAGTCTGGCATGTAGAAAACGTAGTATGCTCCTTGTAGATAACAATTCATTCATGCTTCTTGTCGTTTAAAAGCTGGTCTTCGTGATCTCAGCAGGATCTCAGTGTTAGATTCAGTTGTTATTTGGAAACCATAGGCTGTAAAATATTCACTTGGGCTAACTTTATTTTGTTCTAAATGCTATTCCGTACCAAGAGCGATTATTCAAACATTATTGCCAGAATTTGTCACACTTTATATCCACCCGTCTGAGTAATAATTGATTGCACCGAGATAAAAACTCAACAACTTTCGTCCCTGACTGTGATGCTTTTGCTATATCTTTTGGAAGTTACCTTTGTCCCAGCATTTTATATTTGGCAAGCTAATAGAGTAGACCAACAATATGTCCACATGATTCTGCTTGTCCCATTGGGCAAGTACATAATACAGATGTTGATGTAGCCTCCAATATTTATTTAAACGTGACCAGCAATGTTTAAAATGGAATTTATGAAATGTCCAAGTTTAGGTTTATTCGTCTGTCAAATGTACTCTTGTAAATTGTATGCTTCAAACAACATGCATAATCAGACAACCTTCATGCTCAAAAATTAAAATGAATTACTTTAATTTGATGTGGTATTTGATATTTCTTCTGAAATCTGTAACACATGCATGCCACCTCAAATCCGTTATCAATAGATCTCACTGAATAATAATAATAATAATAATAATAATAATAATAATAATAATAATAATAATAATAATAATAATAATAATAATAATAATAATAATAATAATAATAATAATGATAGCTACTCTCGCTCATTTAGCCTGTAACTCTTTGATTTGAACAATTTTGTTATTTATTATGGTAAATTTGGTGTCACAAAACTAACAGTTCAACATGTATAAGTCATCGGTGCCATGCATATTATAGCCTTGATTTTGCTTGGAGATCTGAAACGTGTCAAGTTACTTGGATTATACTAACGTAATTATTTTTGAGAAAAATAATACCCTAGGGAGAGATAATCTTGTACAGATTGGTCAGGATATAAACTGATGTAGGAAATGTCTCATCGCATCACATTTTGTTTAGGGAAGAAGTGATAATAGCTTTAACAGAAAGAAAGAGAATGAGTATAAAGCAAATGTTTAATTGAAACAATTATTTCCAACATATTGTTGATGATAAGGACAATAACACTTATCTCTTAGATCTTGAATGTATCCTTCACTGCTTGAATCCCTTGTTCATGGATTTTCCATCAGATGGCTACTTATTTAACATGACATAAGCTTCAACGATAAAAAGATAAGTGACGGAAAAATTTAAATCATTGTTACTCAAGGAAGTAGCCATTATATCGCTATAGACAATGTAGTAGCTAATGCAGCTATGCTCAGTTAGCTTCGTTTTGAGTCATGCATTAATATTCATGAGACAATATTAAAAGGGGTCTATGGGTCGGCTTGTTTGGTGACTCCCTGTCACAGTTAGACTAGCCCTGGAGATCAAATGCGTAACTTGGGCTGCAAATGAACATCCGACTTGGCCTACGTATTTAAGTATGTCTACTACAGAGGTAAATATCTAAAAATCGAGAAGGCTGAGGGGTGATGAAAAGTATGCTAATTTGTTATAGTATTAATGAACTTTATTCATGCACAAGGCACATATTGATTTTATTAGCCGCCTTGTCACATGAAAATAGTCAAAATAGCTCTTTGCTGACAAAAATGAATGCACAAAGAGATGGATTAGTGAGAGTTTAGTATAAAGCCACCAGCTGTATAAGGAATTCATCTAATTGAGGGAGTCAAAATCTCACATGTATGCTTTCTACAATAATCGTCAGTTTGTTTTCTTTGTATCATCAGCGTAAAGTTATTCTCATTTTTCTCCAATAGGTCATTGTCGGATGAAAATTCACCAGATAAACTGTCCAGTGAGACCTGAGTCATTCATGTCCCCTATGAAATGGCTATATCATTCGCATAGACAATGCTCTTAAAAAATAGTAACACTCAATGTAATGGATTCTGAAGCGTGTGATAATGACACATTCTACACTTGAATAATTTAAAGGGTTTATTTTAAACGAAGACATAAATTATAGTGCTTTCAACCTGTCACGTTCTTCCAAGCTTGGTAGCCGGATGTATAAACGTGGGGCTATTTTCAACGCGTTTGAAGTGTGAGCAATCGCCGCATACCACTGTTAAGCGATTACATAAGGCCATATAACACAATTTTACTATGTAGTCTCTACATTTGTTTCTCCCTACTGAACTTTCTACTGTGTAACAATCAATACAAATCATGTTAATCTAAAATACCTTCAAAGATGACTTTATGGTGAAGTTCTTGTAAAGGGTTGACCTGCATTTTTTGAGAGGCTAATATGCAAACAAAACACCATGCAATGGAACACAGATTTCACTTCCGAATTATCACCATGGCCTTATTACTCAATGTGCACTGTCGCCGAAATACACACATACAACCACACCATAAGCTCACATTCTAAAGAATAAATAATTGCCTAAAATTCCTTACCAAGAATGCCAAAATCTAACTCTTGTACCATCACCAAACGGAGAGGGGAAAAAGTGATCTAAAAATAGTCTGGGACTACATTCGTGGGTACTGAACCGCATTTTATTAATTGTGTACTGATACCTGACAGGGTAATTTTTTAGTCAAACTTTTATATTTGCATTTTATTTTGCATGTCACTACTATTGCAACTTCATACATAAAGTCTTTTGAAACTTCCTTGCAAGCACGACATGTGACAGCTGTCAGAAAGTTTGTAGTGCTGGTGTTCTATAGGGTGCAATTTGAGGTCCAATTGTTCTTAAGAAATCAAAACCAAATTTGCTAAATCTTATTTAATTATAGGATTTTTTTTTCAATGCAGTAAAAACCTAATTGTAATACATGATAAGGACTGTCTGAAAATATGTTTGAATTTAAAACATATTGATGTATTAAACTTTAATTTAAGTTTTAAAAACTATTTATTTTTTTAAAAATAAATTTTCATTCAAGTTATAACATTCTGTTTGACAAATTTAAGGCAGCCAAGCTGATTAATGAATGGTGTTTAAAACAAATGATATTTTGGGTCTGTACAACTAATAACATTATTTCCAGGGGTACTGAAGCATGATAGCTCACAGTGAATTTTGCAGTAAATTACAATATGCCTATCTAGATGCATATAGGTGTACCTACTAAAGAAACAATGACAGGTGCTGTGTTCCACATTCATTGTTTCAGGTACTTAGGCAGTTGTTTGTAGCACACTCAAATTTAAAGTTTTGATGGGACCACTACCATGTTTTATAACAAATATGCATTCCATTTTAATGTCGATAACTACAAAAGTCGACAATGCGATAGGAAAATACAGTTTCAGGGCGGTTCCACCTTACTGAACAATGATGCGAATCTCTCTCATGAAGGTCTGAGCCATGTCTTTGAGATGCTGTATATCAGTGTGCTAATATGAACTCATCTTGGTCACTTATAGCGGCACACATGTCCTTATGAAATCTTGCTATCACAACCAGACTACTGGAGAGCATCCAAATTGATCTAATTATAATACTTTGTTCCAGATACCAGGTTAGACCTGAAAAGATATAACATGTTTCACTTAATTCTAGAAAACAGTAAGATGTAGGCAAATGAAGTTAAAATGTGTTAGATATAGTGATTTCAAATTACCATTCAGGTTTCAAATATGGGTAAAAAATGTAATCTTGATAGAGTGACACTCAGAGATGTGAAGCAATGGGCATGTATTAAAGTGATAAATGCATCCTAAAAATAGATGAAGTTTCTACAAGCATATTTAGTCATTTACAGGCCAAATAACTAATCAGGTAGAGTGTGTATCATAAAGTTTAAGGCAATGTTGGAACGGTGAGGTTTGATCATTGGTGCAAACATTGATACATACCAGTATACTGGAAAGTCAAATGACAATGTACCAAATTAAACTTTATAACTATATGCATCTTATTCGTGAAGAACAAAACAATTTAGACATTGCTAGTGAATACAGCCAAATGTGGCAACACAGATCAACTATAGGTACCAATAGATCCTATATCATCAACTAAATGTGAAATTTTAATCCCGAAAACTTTTAAACAAGGATGGACATTTGCATGTGTGGGACACATGCAATGTGCTTGTTAAAATCACACGTGCAAACTTAATTCAAATGATCTGTTTGAACATTTTTAGTCTATCTTTAAGAATGTTGGTTACCAGTTATTAAGCTCAATGATTCAGTGGAATCAAATATCAGCTGATGCTGCAATACCGCACTCTGTCAGTACTAAATTGAAATGTGTTACCATACAGAGGCATATTCATGATGAAAAAAAAAACATTTTTGGATATTTGAATTCCACACAGTCTAAACTGAGCCTTACAGATTCACTATAGGTACTATGTCAGCCTATATGATGTACTGAATGTCATACTTTGGCCCCCAAACATTACAAGCTATATGCATATTTGTTCATGTCAGCTATGTAACCATCTTAGGATAAGTTCTACAAAGTTAAATTCAAATAATCTGTTTGAATATTTCTTATGTATTCTTTAGAGTGTCAGTTAACAAATATCATTAGTCATTAATAATGCATAAAGCAAAATGGATCATTAGAAATCCCATAATATCATCTGGGCCACAATGCCGCTCTTCATCAATCAATATCTTAAAGAAACTGAACAATAAAATCGAATACATTATGTGATCAACTTACATCATTTTGCTATTTTCTTATATGCATTGGTAAATATCCTTGGGAAAATTATATGTTATTCCTTTGACCTGTATTTCATTCTCTGACAGCATAATATTGGTTTGTAGAGAACTTGAACAGGTTCTAGCATAAAGTCTTCATCTCTGTCCTCTCACTAAAAACCATATAACTATGTTTATACACAATTACTGATAGCTGTAAAAGCAGATATGTATTACTCAGGAAGTCACTACATCATAAACACATAAATTAACTGATTGGACCTCAAATAAATAATTTCATTGACCTAAAGGTACAAAGCCAAATAGAATTTTGTCTTTATGTATTTTAAATGAGGGTCTCATTTTGGCTAACAAAGATATCTTCTCTGATAAAATTTGACAAATATCTATCACTTGAGCGTGCATATGGGGTAGGAGTATATACATGCTGATATCATTTAATATCATTCCCAATAGATATTATATATGTGCATACTTGGTGGAAAAAATTTATATTTTATTTTTTTTAAATTTTATTTAAATTTTAAAGTTAAAATTATTTTCCTTTTTTAATTCCATTTTTTATTTTTTTTTGTCAATGTACATATTATATTAAAATTTCATGTGTTTATCATTAATAATAAAATTTTTATATCAGTTTAAAGTTTAGTTAATAATGCCCTCTCGGGCCATAGAACACAATTATTTTCACTATATTGTCTCTACATTTGTTTCTCACTACTGAACTTTCCATGGTGTGACAATCAATACACATCATATGTTCATCTAAAATACCTTCAAAACCGCTCCGGCGGCCTAGTGGTTAGAGCGTCCGCCTCGGATGCGGGAGGTCGTGGGTTCGATCCCCGGTCAAGTCATACCAAAGACTTACAAAAATGGTACTAACAGCTGCCTCGCTTGACGCTCAGCATTAAGAGGTTAGTGTTAGGACTGGTCAGCCTAGTGTCAGGATAATGTGACTGGGTGGGACATCATGCTATATGTCTGCGGCATGATGCCCCAGTGCTAGACATCACTATAAACTGCTACACTGCAGACATCGTAGTGATATGACTGAAAAATTGTTAAAAGCTACGTTAAAATCATAAACACTCACAAAATACCTTCAAAGATGACTTTACGGTGAAGTTCTTGTAAAGGGTTGACCTGCATTTTTTGAGAGGCTGAATTGTAAACAAAACACCATTCAACGGAACACAGATTTCACTTCCGAATCATCATCATGGCCTTATTACTCAATGCGCACTGTTGCCGAACCGAAATACACACAGACAACAATACCATAAGCTCACATTCTAAAGAATAAACAATTGCCTTTAAATACTTACCAAGAATGCCAAAATCTAACTCTTGTATCACCATCAAACGGAGAGAGGAAAAAGTGATCTAAAAAATAGACTGGGACTACATTCGTGGGTACTGAACCGCATTTTATTAATTGTGTAATGATGCCATAAGTCGCCAGAAACTCAGCTCTTGGGTCCAATCTTGTAACTTGCACCCATGTGTTATGCATTGGTCGGAGATCAAAAGAAAGCGCGCAGAGTAAACGGGGCGTTTTCTACCCGCCAGGTAGGAAGACAACTATAAACCTTGACAGATCAGTTGATTGGGTCAGTCCCACAATATCCAATCGAAATTCAGCAAGAGGTTGGGCCTAAATCTTAGATTCAAGAGATTAGCTGACCTCTGTTCAAGAACTCGTCAGTATACCTGGGCAGTTTGAGAGGAAACGTTGCCGCCGTAAGAATTATACTCATTGAGACGCCACTCATAAATTGGAGTGAGGTGTAGGATAAAGACTTGTGAACAAAGAAAGAAGCTTCGGAAGGTAGTGATTTGCTCGATTTTTGGGAAAACATTACAGCATCGTAATTGTAAGTATTGATATTATGTTTACTCAACTAATGGAATTTTTAATAGAATTAGTTTTGAGTGTTTCATTTATGAGCTTATTTGAGACATAAATTTGAGTCAACTAGAGAATTATGTAGAATGCTAGTTCAGCAGAATTGATATTAAGTCGGTGATTAGTTACTCCGTAGTGACCAGTACCTATAGCAATGCGTATGTTAGAGTTCAGTAGTCAAAATAGATGTTTACATATATCAGAGCATAGATACTTTAATATTTGTATATTTTGGTATGAGTTGTGATGTAAGGATATGCGTCTGATTATTGTGATATTGTCATTATAATTTCATTATGAGTATGTACTGATCGTTGTCTGTGAATGAGTAATTGATATCGTGCATTTAAAAATGTTGTTTTATTATGCTGTGTTGTACCATACAAGCGTGTATGCTATTTCGGTGTGAATGAATGCGTAACCGATGAAATTTGATAGCATTATCTGATGATAAGCTCTATGTCTAATGTGAGGTGTAAGCGCCTAGAAAAAAAGAGTATACCATTCTTGTGTTTTAGAGGAAGCTTTTTGGTGGACAACTTCCAGTTCAAGGTAGAAGTCCCTAGACTCTAAGAGTGAGAGAGATTAAATTAGACTCTCGGTACCGTCAGTGTTGTCATGTTGGAGTCTACGGGTAGACGAGGAAAGTAGAGGAGGAGAAAGTAGGCTGGGAGGAGCGGACGAGAAGGAGTAGAAGGAACCGAGAGGGAATTAGGGGAGACGAAGAAGAATCAAGAGATGAGTAAAAACCAAGGACAGGGCGAAACTCTCACACTAAAAATCATATGAGATAGGTACAATGGGTCCAGCGGAAAGGGCTCATTTTAGAAATTTGAGAAATTGACTATTATTTGTTAAAGAAATTGTTGTTATTGAATTTCACCCTTTAAACCTTATATCATTTTAACCGTCGGCATTGCTGACTGGGGGCTCAGAGCTATATACCATCTATTCATTAACCCAACTTCTGAGCCATAATCGAGCCTGAGTGTGTCTTATGCCATAACATCAATAAATATTGGAAGCACCCCACCCCGATACCTTACAACCAAAACCATACACGGGGATAATAAAACTCTTAAGACAACACGACCTGAAAGGAACGTGCAAGTGATTATGCAAGTATTCCAATATAGACTTATTTTCAAAAACTATCAATACAATCCTCGAGATTTCTCTGCCATTTTATGTGTATTTTACCCATGATTGGAATACATGGTCATCCGTCCTTCTATTCTTTGTAGTTGTCAACATAATCTAGGTAAATGATAATTGATGCACATAATTTTTCATTCACTTGGTCTCATTCAAACATGACTTTTAAAGGCGTTTTAGTACTGTTATTTATATTGTATATTTTCCTTAGAAAATGCGTTTAGTTTATCCAAAAAGTTTATTTGAGATTAATTGGAAATAAGATACGTTAAACTTTCAGTTTGAACTGTAAAGACATGCAGAAATGTAAAGACAGGCAGTAATATAGACAGACAGTAATATTAAAGTCAGCAGCAGTAATATAAATGCAGGCAGTAATATATACATAGGCAGACAGGAATATAAAGACAGACAATAATATAAAGACAAAAAGTAATGTAAAGGCAGCAGTAATGTAAAGACATACAGTTATATAAAGAAATATATTAATATAAGGACAGACGATAATATAAAGAGTAGCAGTAATATCAAGACATACAGTAATATAAAAACAGACAGTAATATAAAGACAGACAGTAATATAAAAACAGACAATAATATAAAGATATAGATTAATATAAGACAGGCATAATATAAAGACAGCAGTAATATAAAGACAGACAGTAATGAAAAGACAGATAGTAATATAAAGACAGACAGTAATATAAAGAAATACAGTAATATAAAGACAGATGTGATATAAAGACAGACAGAAATATAAAAACAGACAATAATATAAAGACATACAGTAAAATAAAAACAGGCAGTAATTTAAAGACAGCAGTAATATAAAGACAGACAGTAATGAAAAGACAGACCGTAATATCAGGACATACAGTAATATAAAGACAGCATATAAAGACAGCAGTAATATAAAGACATACAGTAATATAAAGACAGACAGTAATGAAAAGACAGATAGTAATATAAATACAGACAGTAATGAAAAGACAGATAGTAATATAAAGACAGACAGTAATGAAAAGACAGACAGTAATATAAAGACATACAGTAATTTAAAGACAGACAGTAATATAAAGACATACAGTAATATAAATACAGATGTGATATAAAGACAGAGAGTAATATAAAAACAGACAATAATATAAAAACATACAGTAAAATAAAAACAGGCAGTAATATAAAGACAGCAGAAATATAAAGACAGACAGTAATGCAAAGACAGACCGTAATATCAGGACATACAGTAATATAAAGACAGCATATAAAGACAGCAGTAATATAAAGACATACAGTAATATACAGACAAGCAGTAATATAAAGACAGAGAGTAATATAAAGACAAGCAGTAATATAAAGACAGACAGTAATATAAAAACAGACAATAATATAAAGATATAGATTAATAAAAGACAGGCATAATATAAAGACAGCAGTAATATAAAGACAGACAGTAATGAAAAGACAGATAGTAATATAAAGACAGACAGTAATGAAAAGACAGATAGTAATATAAAGACAGACAGTAATGTAAAGACAGACAGTAATATAAAGACATACAGTAATAAAAATACAGATGTGATATAAAGACAGACAGTAATATAAAAACAGACAATAATATAAAGACATACAGTAAAATAAAAACAGGAAGTAATATAAAGACAGCAGTAATACAAAGACAGACAGTAATGAAAAGACAGAGCGTAATATCAGGACATACAGTAATATAAAGACAGCATATAAAGACAGCAGTAATATAAAGACATACAGTAATATAAAGACAAACAGTAATATCAAGACAGACAGTAATATAAGGACAAGCAGTAATATAAAGACAGACAGTAATATAAAAACAGACAATAATATAAAGATATAGATTAATAAAAGACAGGCATAATATAAAGACAGCAGTAATATAAAGACAGACAGTAATGAAAAGACAGATAGTAATATAAAGACAGACAGTAATGTAAAGACAGACAGTAATATAAAGACATACAGTAATATAAAGACAGATGTGATATAAAGACAGACAGTAATATAAAAACAGACAATAATATAAAGACATACATTAAAATAAAAACAGGCAGTAATATAAAGACAGCAGTACTATAAAGACAGACAGTAATGCAAAGACAGACCGTAATATCAGGACATACAGTAATATAAAGACAGCATATAAAGACAGCAGTAATATAAAGACATACAGTAATATAAAGACAAGCAATGATATAAAGACAGACAGTAATATAAAAACAGACAATAATATAAAGACATACAGTAATATAAAGACAGGAAGTAATATAAAGACAGTAATGAAAAGACAGATAGTAATATAAAGACAGACAGTAATGAAAAGACATACAGAAATATAAAGACAACAGTAATATAAAGACATACAGTAATATAAAGACAAGCAGTAATTTAAAGACAGACAGTAATATAAAGACATACAGTAATATAAAGACAGACAGTAATGTAAAGACAGACAGTAATATAAAGACATACAGCAATATAAAGACATCAGTTATATAAAAAGACAGACAATAATGGAAAGACAGGCAATAATATAACCAAATACAGTAATATAAAGAGAGACGGTAATGTAAAGACATACAGTAATATAAAGACAGCAGTAATATAAAGAGAGACATAAATGTAAAAGACAGGTAGTAATATAGAGATAGGCAATAATATAAAGACACTAAGCAATATAAAGACAGCTATTACATAAGACATACAGTAATGTAATGACATGCAGTTATATAAAGGCAGGCAATAATATAAATACATACAGTAATATAAAGACATCCAGTGATATAAAGACTGCAGTAATCTAAAGACGGACAGTAATGTAAAGACAGGGAGAAATATAAAGACAAACAGTAATGTAAAGACATACAATAATGTAAAGACAGGGAGTAATGTAAAGACACGGAGTAATGTAACGTCAGGCAATAGTATAGACAGACAGTAATGTAGAGACAGGCTGTAATATATGCAAATTATATTGTTCAGAATCTGCACTGTTTTTTTCTGGACAAATAAAACAACCATACATGCTCAAATGGAAACATTTTCCTAAATTTGCCTATTTTAATTGTTTGATGCCGAACTTTTTATATAAATGATGAGCTAGATTGACCTTTATTACCTTTTTACATGCCTTAAATTGGTTATTTACTACTATTAGAGGTGAAAAATACAGATTCGACTGGTAATTTAAAGGGATTTTAATTACCACTATTTAAATCTAATCTTGCGAACGGCACAATGCACATGTAAGTAGTGATATGCCTCCATAAAGGAGGGGGTTGTCTTATATAGAGTAAAAGCTAGCAAAGTTAGACACTGGATAGGTATAAAAGATTACTGATGAATGGAGATGACAGCTATACTATGCTGTATTGTGTAATCGTTTTGTTTTAAACATTTTTCTTGCTTTCTTCTTATTGTATTCATGCCTAATTGCATTAGAAATGATCGCCTGAATCAACTAAATTACCCCGTTCAAAGTGCAGGAATGTTTCACTTTATTTAAATAAAATCTTGTTTTTTGATTAAAGGAGAAAATGGATAGATTGGAGATGGTGATTGGTAAATAGATGGAAACAATACACAGGACATTGTGGTCAGAATACATTGCTGACACATAAATAGTTATGTTTGTTCCCAATTCAAGATCCTGTCTATGAACAAGGCATACGATTGTCTAACTGAGGAAAATAATTGGGCAATAATTGTATTCTTGTCGGAATCAAGGTAGTATAGAAGGGACGATGTCGAAAAAAAGTTTTTTGCATTGTGAGATGTTTCTTGTTATTGTATCATCACTATCCATTCATTTCAGTGTCATTTCTTGGAAACTGTTATTAAATATAAACTTTTATTTCAGCTGAAATGTTTAGTTTATGAACTAATGCAGGAAAGACAAAAAATACTGAATTTCCTTCCTCATAGATTATTCACAACTATGAAATCATGAGAGTGACATTTCATTTCTGTAACTAAGCAGGTGGTAGTCTTTTATGGTTAGAATTGATACAAATCCATGATAACTTGAATGATAAGCTCTGCAGGTTTCTTCCAGAAACTAGATAATCGTACGGACAGCTGTACCTTTTGGGTGAGCAGAATGTATGGAGACAGTAATTATATATACATATTTATAAAATTACTAGCAATCGAGAAAAAACAAAAAAAATATACTATCTCCAATTTAACAATATACTTGTATGAGTTTTGGGATTCGGTATAAGGAAGGTCCGACGTACGTCATGTCAGAAACAGGCAGATATACATCTATATTAAGTACTGTAAAAATGGAGGAAATAATACACACTCAAATTTGGCTATATTATTTACTTTTCTTCTAAATGAAAACAACGGTCATATAAGCAATTATTGAATGAGAGAAAAGATTTAAGATTTAACTGAAATAAACGCACGATAACATTAGCAAAAGACGATACTAAAAGAAAAAAATGGGTAATACTACCAGAAGGTCTGACCCTAAATGAGATATTGTTAAAACAAATGATTTTCAATAAATCTAAATAATTGGAATGTATAAGAAACCATATTGTTAATTAGATTGTATAAGAACCTATTTTGTTAATTAGAAGGTATAAGAACCTATATTGTTAATTAGAATGTATAAGAACCTATATTGTTAATTAGAATGTTTAAGAACCTATAAGAACCTATATTGTTAATTAGGATGTTTAAGAACCAAAATTGTTAATTAGAATCCATAAGAACCAATATTGTTAATTAGAATGTTTAAGAACCTATATTGTTAATTAGAATGTATAAGAACCAATATTGTTAATTAGAATATATAAGAACCTATATTGTTAATTAGAATGTATAAGAACCTATATTGTTAATTAGAATGTATAAGAACCTATATTGTTAATTATAATGTATAAGAACCTATATTGTTAATTAGAATGTATAAGAACCTATATTATTTAATAGAATGTATAAGAACCTATATTGTTAATTAGAATGTTTAAGAACCAATATTGTTAATTAGAATATATAAGAACCTATATTGTTTAATAGAATTTATAAGAACCTATATTGTTAATTAGATTGCATAAGAACCTATATTGTTAATTAGATTGTATAAGAACCTATATTGTTAATTAGATTGTATAAGAACCTATATTGTTAATTATAATGTATAAGAACCTATATTGTTAATTAGATTGTATAAGAACCCATATTGTTAATTAGATTGTATAAGAACCTATATTGTTAATTAGAACGTATAAGAACCTATATTGTTAATTAGAATGTATAAGAACCTATATTGTTAAATAGAATGTATAAGAACCTATATTTTTAATTTGATTGTATAAAAACCAATATTGTTAATTAGTAAAATAAACGCTAGAGCAGACGAGTGTGCTCTAAATGAACACACCACTTGTTTAGATATAATTAACGCTTTGTCAATCCATCCACGAATAATGCTAATAAATAATAATGGATAAATTATTAGGTCTTTTTCTATCATTATAAGATGAGATCCATTTAAACAATGAGAAGTTTTGTCTTCCTAACTACTTCATCTACTCGCTGTGTTGCGTTGTTATCCGAAAAAAAGAAAACCAATTAATAAATAAATAAATAAGTCAAAGTAGCATCATCGATAGAGAAGCATACATGTTCCGTTTGGAAGATAATCATTTTAATTTAATCAAGCATTCCTAAGCATGTACATTCTTTCCGATCATGTAATACTATTGAGTTGACGTAGATGTCGTACAAGTAGCATTTTTCTTTTTCTTTTCTTTGTCGGTTTTCTTTTTCAGGGGGAGAGGGTAACATTTTCCTTTGTAATCTAGTGTACTTGAAAAAAAAAATGCTTATATGGATCCAAAATGCATGTAGGGATCAAAAATGACATAGTAAGGGTCTGTGAGATAAGGAGAAAGCGAATATTTATTGTTTCATGATCTCCAAACGTCGCAATTGGAAACAATTATTTTATGAAAAGAGACAATATTCTCACCTAATATATTAAATTATGTTCAGCAAATAATGCAAACTAATAATAACTTTGTATGAAAAGGAAAGGCACATTTCTTCTACAGTTTTCGTTTTTCAAACGTCTTATTTATTTGGATTTCTTGCAATTTTCAGCCGCTATTTGATTGTTTGATCATCAGTATTGTCGGAATTATTTGTACTCGAGTGAGCATCCAGCTAATTTGAGTTATTTCAATCTAAGTTTGATATTATGCACTATGCACTATCTGCTCAAATGTTACCTGACATACTCAGGTAAAACGTATCATTGCTATAATAATAGTCTGCTTTCCTATATGCATCAGTGTTTCTTATACACAATATTTGTATCTCAGTGGAATCACTGAAAACACATACAGTTTGAATGGAACATAATAATGTGAGAATAGTTTCTTATTTTCATTATGGATTCGTAATAAACCTGTGTGAAAAGTATATTTGTATATAGAATGGAACAATATTCTGTATATAGAATGGTACATTAGTCTGTATATAGAATGGTACATTGGTCTGTATATAGAATGGTAAATTAGTCTGTTTATAGAATGGTATATTAGTTTGTATATATAATGGTATATTAGTCTGTGAATAGCATGGTACATTAGTCTGTATATAGAATGGTACATTAGTCTGTGCATAGAATGGTATATTTGTATGTATATAGAATAGTATATTAGTATGTATATAGAATGGTACATTAGTCTGTGAATAAAATGGTATATTTGCATGTATAAAGAATAATATATTAGTATGTATATAGAATGGTACATTAGTCTGTGAATAGAATGGTATAGTTGTATGCATATAGAATAATATATTAGTATGTATATAGAATGGTACATTAGTCTGTGAATAGAATGGCATATTTGTATGTATATAGAATAGTATATTAGTATGTATATAAAATAGTATATTATTCTGTCAATATAATGGTATCATTTTTTGCCTATAAAATGGTGTATTTGTCTATTGAATGGTTTATTAGTCTGTCAATAAAATTAGTATATTAATATGTCTATAATATAGTATATTAGTCTGTCTATAGAATGGCATATTAATCTCTCTATATAATAGTATATTAGTCTATCAATAGAATGTCGTATTAATCGGTGGCCGGACAATATATCAGCAGACAAAATGGTACGGAGAAAAAAAATGTCAGGTATAAAAAAATTTCAGTGGACAAAATGGCACATACAAAAAAGCAATGACAAAATGTCAGTAGACATAATGGCACGAAGAAAACAAACCGGGAAAAAAACAATCTTCCGTGAATAATCAAATGTTTTATCACCCATCGGATGTAAACAACGCTTCACTACCATTTTTAGTTTAGATTAAATAATTGTCTGAGGCAGGATCCCAACGATGATTGTTTATTATTATCTATCACCACGCCAATTGCAACTCAAGACCACGCGGTAACACATGGCCAAGTAGTGATCGAAAGAGCACGAGCGTCATGAAAAGAAGAGGTGAAACAACTGAAGAAACAACACGATCAATTGTTCAGAAATAATTGATGAATGTTCCAGTTTCAGCAGCGCATCTACTTCCAAAACGAGCAAAATTGGCAGGAGATGTACGACGACATCGTCAGAGGGCGCGACCAAACAATCAAGATGACATCATGATATATTCTTTGACGCATAACAACAGACCGTTCATCCGCATTAGGAGAGACGACAGGAATAGTATCTTTGTCTATAGAATGATATATTAGTCTGTCTATAGAATAGTATATTAGTCTATCTATAGAATAGAATATTAGTCTATCTATAGAATAGTATATTAGTGTATAGAATATTATATTGGCTTGTCTATATAATGTTTTATTGAAATTAAATTTAGTGTAATATTAAACTAGATTTGTACCTTTACATTCATCATTTTAAAATCACATCTGCCGATCTTTAAAAGTCAAAGATGTTAAAAAACTGTTAATAAATGTGGCCAATGTTTCAGAGTGATATATCTCTAGATTCATAGATCTACTTTTTTAATTCTGGCTTTATTTACAAACTTGTGTAAATTTATTTAAGACGTTCATCCAATTTAGTCTCTATTCAGTCTTCATGTTTAGTCCATGTTGGCAGGGATTTATAACTCCATTATATTTTGCTTGATTCTGATTATAGCGTAGTCTGATTAAGAACTTCAGATTTCGAGGGAATGACAAAATAATTAGCTCGTATCATTCCCTCGGGCATGGAATGGCAGCTTTATATCAATATGACAAAACGATATGATTCCTGTCAACGAACATTTAAATTACGAGGCCATACTTTTGCTGTTCCTGACCTGGACTAATGGTTTCCATTGTCCCAAATCAAATATTATTAACACCTTGAGTTCTAACTGCAATAATTTTCTTTTCTAAATTTAGAGTTGTTTCAAAGAAAGGTTTCATTATATCTACTCTAGGCTTTAACGCATTGGCATGTTACATTTATGCATACAATATTTGCTAACAACATAAATAAAATATTAGAAGCTTTTATCATCTTCAAATAAAACAGTCATAACATTATGCGCAACATCTATTGGTATTTTTTACACCAATGGCACACACTATTGCAAAACAATTCTGTGACTTTTCATTCCAAATGAAAAACAAATATTTGTTTACATAAAATAAATCATTTTTTATAAACTTCATTTATACATATGAGATTAATTCTCTTTGTTCACAAATGGATTGATTCGAAAAGTAGGTAAATAACACGAAATTGAAACCACACAAATTATGAGATATTTTTATTGTGAAAACCTAAGAAAACATTTTGGCTAACAAAATGTATTTTCATTAGGATGGTGACATATATATATATATACATATATATACATATATATATATATATATATATATATATATATATATATATATATATATATATATATATATATATATATATATATATGAAAAATAACATAAATGAAAAATATTTCGAAATATCCGATCACCTTCTCTACCTGTCGAAACATTGAGCAATTAGGATCATAAGCCATTGTAAATCCTGCTGATGTGCAATTAAAATACAATATATAATTTATTGACTTATACTTGGTTCATGATTAAGACAATTAAACAATAAGAATAACTTTCAATTAAATATAGTAAAACACTTTTTTAAAAAAAAAAAACAGTATTGTTGTTATTAACAGTATTTTAGGAATTTGCGTTTATTTCATAATATGCATGCTATCAGATGACCCAAGTATTGTCGACAAAATATTTTCCTATTACAAAATATTTTTCAGCTTCATTTGTTAAATCTTGAAACATGACTTTAATTCTTTCATGGCATGTTTTCTAAAAAAGAAAGGTTAGATCCCTCCTTGAAAGTTATTTTTGTAATCAGATGTTAAGCAGTATAGTAAACATCAAAACTCTCTAATCCCCCCCGCAACACTTATACAAAAATGAAAAGTGTTTCATGTGTTCATGTAACTCCATAAGATGTGTTATATAGTTTACTTTATAAACAGAATTTTGATCAAGCATTTATTTATATGACAAATTTCTGATGGGGTGAGCATTTTTCCTAGTATATCTAACGAGTTATTTATCCGATCTAAGTTTGTATCCCCTGGTTCGAATCCTTCCCCTTTTCTCCTCAAGTGACCTTTACTAAGGGTCCTCTTATGTCCTGTGTATGCTATATGTGTATTTGCTATATGTGTATTTGCTATATGTGTCTTTGCCATATGTGTATTTGCCATATGTGTATTTGCTATTTGTGTACTGGCCATATGTGTCTTTACTATTTGTGTATTTGCTATTTGTGTCTTTGCCATATGTGTATTTGCCATATGTGTATTTGCTATTTGTGTATTTGCTATATCTGTATTTGCTATACTGTTTGCTAGTGTTGATAATACATGACCTATTCCAGCATTAGTATATTTTTTCCTTGCTTTGATTTGTTTGTAAGTATAGCATTATGTCCAATTTTTTCCTTGTTCCTCCTATATTATAAAATTATTTTTACACAGACAAGGGTAAAAGTTTTATTTTTCTTGGAAATGCCAAGTCTCTATTCGCAGCGAAATGTTTGGTAGTTTCCAGCTGAATACTGACATAATGTCTACTTGACATTATATGAAATTTTTAACTTTAGTTTTAATTATTTATTTAATTTATATGAATTTTATGTTATATTTTAATTTATATCTTCATGACCTAAATTATTAATCAAATCTGACTAGCAATGTTTTGATTCATGGCTTGACTATTATTAAGTACAGGCTACTGCTCAGAAAGTTTCATCTTAAATCACCACAGGAGAGTTACTTCCCTTTAAGTGACAATGTATTTTAGATAAGAAAAAAGGTCACATACATGGATACGTATATATATATATATATATATATATATATATATATATATATATATATATATATATATATATATATATATATATATATATATATATACACAAATAATGAAGACTTTATATAACGCCTAACCTTTAGAAGCTCAAAGCGCTTTACAACATTTGACGGCACTTAAAAAACATATGTAATGATGTGATTAAAAATTAAAATCGGACAAAATTAGAAAACAAAACAAATATTATTAAGTCTTTAAGTTCTTGCAGTTGAAATAGGCGGGTTTTAAGAGAGCTCATGAATGAGATCACTGTGTCCTTGTGTTTAAGTTCAGTGAGCATTTTTGCCAGGCTCCTAAGCCCTGGTATGCAAAAGGACGTTGTACATATGATTTCATTTTCATAGTAGGAATAATGAGAATGCAAGTGTCAGAAGAGGAGCGTAAGTATCTTGCTGGTACGTACACATGGTTAAAGTAGGATAGGTATTTTGGTTTGGAGCTCGTCAGTGAAACGTAGCACAGAGAACAAATTTTGTTGTTTAATTATGGATCGAATGGAGAGGCAATTTAGGGTACAGAACAGGAGGATAAGGCATGCTCTGATCGTGGTACTCTAAGGATGATTCAAGAAGCTGTGTTTTGAACTTTTAGAAGTTTGTGGAGTAGATATTGATACGAACTAAACAGAATTTAGTTTCCATAGTCCAATCTTGAAAGTACTTAGGAACACATAAGTGTTTTATTGGTATCAACTGAAAGATACTTGCCAATAGAGCTGATTCGTCTCAGCTCAAAATATTGAGCCTTGCATGTGTTCGTAACATGTTGGTACAATGAGAGAGTACTGTCGAGAGAAACAAATATGTTTTGTACTGACTGTGTGAATTTAATGTTGGCGTTGTTGATATTTATTGTCTGAGGTAAAGGATGTAAATGAAAAAGCTGTTGTTGTTGTTAGAGGATTTACCGCCATTTTTCAGCAAAAAAAATAGGCTATATATGCCGGCTAAATGAGAACGTTTTTGTGTTGTGTGTGTGTGTATGTGTGTGTTTATATATATATATATATATACATATATATATATATATATATATATATATATATATATATATATATATATATATATATATATACATATATATATGCATACATATATATATATATATATATATATATATATATATATATATATATATATATATATATATATATATATATATATATACAAATAAAATAGTGGATAAGTGAGAAAGCTTGCCAGTAACTTCTCGTGGGTCGGTGGTTCTTTCCGGTGATTTTCCGGTTTCTTCCTCCACCATTAATACTGGCCGCCATGAATAGCCTATTGTGTGCTGAAAAATGGCGTTAAGCCCAACAACAAACAAACAAACAAACAAATAAAATACTTCTTTACAAAAAAAAACTTAATTTGTGATACTCATTTTCACAATACAATAAGATTTATACATAACATTGTGATATCATCTTAGCACTTTAAGAATCAAACAGATTAATAAACAGCTTAGGCAACGAGCGAAGTCTCTTAGCCCTAGTACAAGAATATAAAAACAAACTGATTCATTGTTAAGCACTGATTAGCAAAAGCCTATAGTATCGTAATATTATATAGACTGCAGTTATTCGTGTAGTGCTGCCGAATCCATCGATTGTCAGAGCAAGGGAAACAACTTAAAATCTACAAAATGTTCTAATGTGAAACCGGCCATTGGAACGAGTACTGAAGTAAAGAGAAGGACACGGTAAAAATAACCAAAACTAATTTCACGTATTCAATGTATAGGAAGGATTTTGAGCCATACCTCACCATGAATATTACATTATATTACAATGAATAAAATATTACTGATTAATCATGCATGCAATGCCCACGAAAATATATAAGCCACATTTACATACAAACTTACGTCAAATATTTCGTCTATCATGGGTCGAGTTGCTTAATGAAACTTAGAAGGTAAATAAAAACTACATTTTTTAATAACTGCAATGGACTTCCTTTCAAGTTATTTTAAAATATTACAGCTTACTGACACACCTTTGATGTGTACCTTTACCGAGTTAAAATGAGACTTTTACCAGTTTTCCAATTTACCTATAGACATTATTTTTATAATATTCATAAAGAAGGAATGTGTTTTTCATCCAACGTTTCCTGATCATTTTATTTTTCCTTTTCATTTTTAATTTTCATTTCCTTGCTATGTTTATGGCAATAAAATATGTTCAATTTCATTTAACTGGACTTAACTTTATAAAGTTTGCAATTTATTTGTTAATATGATTTCGGGAAGGAAAACAATATTTAACTTAATGCAAGTTTCATATAATCTCACAACAATTGTCAAAGAAAAAGGCAGATTGACTAGAGCTTGATGGGGTTTTTAAAACTTGCCTTGTATATTCCGAATTTTTCAATATTTGAATTATTCACTGCTGCTGCTGCTAAATGGATCCAGTACTCACGACATTCATACATGCCTGACTCTAGTGTGATGTTTTTATCTGTGTTTACGTTTCGTGCCTAACTCTGGTGCAGTGTTTTATATGTGCCTCGTTTATATGCCTGACTCTGATGAAGTATTTTATATGTGCCTGGTTTATATCCCTGACTCTGGTGAAGTGCTTTTTAAGTATGCATATTTAACTAAAATTTAATCATATCTTGTAACATAGCAACATAATCTAACATTGTAACAGTTATTAAAAAATAATGTGTCCTTTCTGTACATTAAAAGTAAGAATCTAAATACTCATATATTTCTCCTCTCTACTGATATATGCTGATCGATGGTTTCCACCATTCTTCTTTGACCCGCTGACATTTTGTTTGAGAGCAAAAGAAGAAAATTAACGTTGTTGTCACGTTCTTTTAATCTAGGTAGCCGGATATATGAACATGGTGTTATTTTCAACGTGTTTGAAGTGTAAGCATTGCCGCCGGCCAGTGTCAAACGATTATGTAAGTCGCCAGAAAACTCATCTCTTGTGTCCACTGGTGTAACTTGCACCAATGTGTTTGTTATACATGTGTTATACATTGGTCAGAGATCAAAAGAAATCTCACACGTTAAACGGGGCGTGTTCTACCCGCCACGTAGGAAGACAACGAGATCCCTGACAGTTCAGTCCATAGTGACAGTCACACAACATCCAATCGGAATTCAGCTAGAGTGTGTGTCTAAATCTTATATTCGGGACATTAGCTGACCTCTGTCCAAAAATTAGTTAGTATACCTGGGCAGGTTATGAAGAAACATTGCCGCCGTAAGAATTATATTCTGTGACATGCCACTTGTAAATTAGCGGGAACGAAGGACAAAGAATTATGAACAAAAAAGGAATCTTAAGAATTCATATATTTGCTCGATTTTTGCAAAACATTACATCGTCGTAATTGTAAGTATTGATAGTTTACTGAATTACTGGTATTGTTTTAGTACGCAGAATTACTTTTGTAGTCTTTCATTTATGTGCTTATTTTGAGATATGAATTTGAGTTACGCAGAGAATTATGTAGATTCCTCGTTCAGCAGAATTAATATTATAGTCGTTGATAGGTTACTCCTTAGTAACCTGTACATTTAGAAATGCGTATGTTAGCGTTCACTAGTTAAAATATATGTCTGTATATAGCAGAGCATAGGTACTTGAATATTTGTATATTTCGGTATGAGTTGTAATTAAAAAATGCGTCTTATTACCTTGATATTGTCAGTATAATCGCATTATGAGCATGTACTGATGTGAATGAATTATATTTGTATGTATACGAGTAATTGATATCGTGCTTTTATGATGTTATTTATTATCTTGCGTTATTTTATTGTGTTTTACCATACAAGAGTATATGCGTATTTCGGCGTGACCGATGAAATTTGACAGCCTTATCTGATGATAAGCTATATGGGTAGTGTGAAGTGTGAGAGATGAGAAAAATTAGTGTACCATCCTTGTGTTTTACAGGAAGCTTTTTGAGGGACAACTTCCAGTTCGAGGTAGTAGTCCCGAGTCTCAGAGAGAGAGAGAGAGAGAGAGAGAGAGAGAGAGAGAGAGAGAGAGAGAGAGAGAGAGAGAGAGAGAGAGAGAGAGAGAGAGAGAGAGAGAGACTGACTGTCGGTACATTCAAAGTCGGCAAATTGGAGTCGATGGATAGACGATTGAAATAAAGGAGGAGGAAAGTAGTCTGAGAGGAGCAGAAGAGTAGGAATATGAGAAGGATACCTAGGGGAGAATTAAGGTAGACGATGAAAAAACAGATCAGTAAAAACCAAGGACAGTGCTATATTCTAAGGACATTGGATCATACATGACATATTTGATCTCTTATTTATACCAAAAACATTCCATAAATAGACTATCTTAATTAAAGCAATATATTATGTTGGTAATTCAAGTTGATGATATATGACTCATTTTCATGTCAAATACAAATCTGAATTAGCAATAGCATAATTAGTAAATTGCCATAACATTATTTTAAATACCATACCATTATTTTGAATACCATACCATTGTTTTATATGCCATACCATTATTTTAATGCAATATCATTATTTGTAATACGATATCATTATTTTAAATCCCATACCATTATTTTAAATGTCATACCCTTATTTTAAAATTGGCATTCTATTATAAGTTGAGAAAGCATTTAATGAACAAAATGATGAAATAACAACTTTATGCGCCATGTATTTTGTTAGGCTTGAAAACAATAAATAATTTATGTGTTTACTTTTTCAATAAGAAACAGCTTCGTGCGATGATATTTGTCAAGGAAAGTCCAAAGGTACACTACTTGTTTCTACTACACTATTTATTGTAATTTTAATTTCAGTCGTATCATTGATTCCAGCAAATGAAAACTACAATTTTGTGTAAAAAAGAATATATATGCACTCCCTTCCTACACTTTTCCATTAGCAAAATAAATAAAAATTAAACCATATTATTTCCTATTCCCTACCCGGACATTGATGATATATATTTACAGAAGAAATGCTGATTTATAGATATCTCCACTCAAAACCCAATGTCTGGATATATCTGATTTCGAATAGTATTATGAATTACCTAACTGGTTAAAACTCGTTTTGGGATATCATGGGAATATGATCCAATTAACAATAGAAAAGCATTAATAAAAAAACAAGTACTGTTTCCAGGACTTTCCGTTGCTTACAACAACTTCTATGCAATACTAGATAAAAAAAGCATTTATGAATTAATTATCTCGAGCAGAGGATTTATCCAGTTCTCAGAGGAGTAATTAACTGATATGGGACGTCATGTAGTATCTCATCATACACTATTAAATCAACTATTCAATTTCATCACTGTTAAACATCCAGGTAAATTAGCCATGATTACTGTGTGGTCTTTTTGGTAGTTATCGAAGAAAGATTATATAAATCACAAACTTTTAAAAACATTTGTAGCCATAAAATGGGATATAATTAATATTAGATAAAAATAGTGAACACGAAAAGGATTTACAATGCAACAAATCACCGAACCATACGATATATTATTAATAATTTAAAAACTGATGATAATTACAGAAACGTCAGTAAGATACCAAATGTTAGTAAAACACCAAATGCTAGCAAAACACCAAATGTTACTAAAATACCAAATGTTAATAAATACAAAAAAAAATCATTAACAAAGCCAGGACACAATACAAATTAGATATATATATATATATAACATTAGTAAAAATGCAAAAAAGTTGCTAAAATATAAAAGGTTTAAATATTGCATATTTTCGGATTCAATCGTTTTGACAAATAAATTATTCAATTATACAAACCTTGTTTGTTTTTGATATTTCTTGTTGCATAGTTTAAGTCTCTGCAGACAAAACAGGATTGATGGCAAAAGTAAAAGGTCAATGAGCAGGATTACCAGGAATAACATCAGTATCAGCGACTGTGTTCGATTAATTGCGTTAAATCCAAGTGCTGTTTATTTTGTTAATTTACTCTTAGGTTGAAACGATGAACATGCAACGTCTAACTTGCATTTATCCATGATAATGTTGCACTGCTGACAGCATATAATTCTGATAGAGAGACTTTTTCCATTTGCTTGGTATTTATACACAGCAATTGGTACTTCAAAGGTAATCAATTTTCTCTCCAGTGTCGACAAAACAATTTATTGCTATATTTAAAAAAAAAACTGGGAAGGATTAGCCGTCGATCAATTACTTGTAGTTGTTTCCGTTCGTGTCTTTGTAAGTCGGTCGATTGTAGGTATCATCGCAGTACAAAGGCCAGACATTAGCGTATTATGATGTAACATTGCGCCGTATATAGACGGGTTGGTCAATATGCACACGGGATATGTTTATGTGGAAAAAAAGGTCAGTGTATAAGTCTGAAATAAGGCTGTGACTTCCTTTCATTGTCCCATTGAATTTCTCCACTCCAAATCCACGATTGTATGTACAAGTTAAACTGCCAAAAAGACTGTCGCCAAAAAATTGCCAAATGGTATTTTTTGTCGCCAATAAGGAAACAAAATCGCAATATGCGACATTGGCGAAGCCCAGGACGATCCCTGAGATAGTGACTAATACCGCAAGAATCGATAAAGTCAATAAGTAATACAGCAATATTCAATAAAGTTTGTAACTAACTAATACAGCAATGACAAACCATGTCTATACCCGATACAACAAAAATTAACGAAGACTATACGTAATACTAAAAGGAAGCAACAAAAGCTCTACATAACACTACAAGAGTCAATAAAGTCAATAACTAATACAGCAGGGGCCCCGAGTGGCCGAGTGGTCTAAAGCGCTGTCCGTTACGGATCACTGCCATCTCACCTCTGTCTACGTGAGTTCGAGTCTAGGATTCGGCGAATGTGGATATGTGAGAAAGCTTGCCAGTAGCTTCTCGTGGGTCGGTGGTTCTTTCCGGTGATTTCCCGGTTTCTTCCTCCACCATTAATACTGGCCGCCATGAATAGCCTATCGTGTGCTGAAAAATGGCGTTAAGCCCAACAACAACAACTAACACAGCAAGATCCAACAAAATCACCAATACAGTAAGAATGGACAATGATTATACCTTATGCAGGATAAATCAACAGACTTTATACCTGATTATGCAGGATTCAACACAATACTCAACAAAAGCTATGCCTATTAATGAAAGACTCAACAAAGTATATACAATATAGGATACCCAACAAAGTATATATTTAATAATGCAAAACTCATCGAAGTCTATACCTAGTAATGGGACACTCAATAAAGTCTTTACATAATAATTCAAAACTCATCAAAGTCTATACCTAGTAATAGGACACTCAATAAAGTCTTTACATAATAATGCAAAACTCCTCAAAATCTATACCTAGTAATAGGACGCTTAATAAAGTCTTTACATAATAATGCAAAACACATCAAATTCTATACATAATAATGCAAAACACATCCAATTCTATACCTAGTAATGGGACACTCAATAAAGTCTTTACCTAATAATGCAAAACTCATCGAAGTCTATACCTAGTAATGGGACACTCAATAAAGTCTTTACCTAATAATGCAAAACACATCAAATTCTATACCTAGTAATGGGACACTCAATAAAGTCTTTACCTAATAATGCACAACACATCAAATTCTATACCTAATAATGCAAAAATCAACAACGTCTATACCTATATTTTCCACGATGTGGCAGATTTTGTAATCTTGTTTTAATTTGTTGCATTTAACTAACTCTCGTTTACTGTATACTTTGAAAGTCACGGAAATCACTTGCAACTCGACATCTACTATCAGCTTGAACACTTACGCCAATTAATCCCCTCACTAGACGATTTGCATCACGTTTATCTATAAAATATGGTTAACTTGCTGTCAGAGGGTAAAAGACTTGGAAATATATTCATGGGATCACATATAAACATTAGCACGCAAGTCTACAACCTAAGGCAATATAGAATGCTCGACGAACAAACCGTAATCTACAGCTAAAACAAAAAAGTGAAGGAAAAGATTTGTCTGATATCATTCACCCGGAGTATTGTCCAGACAACCTCAAAGTAAGTGAAATCATCCAGAAACATTGGCCTGGCATGTTATCATACATACATACATACATGCATACATACATACATACATACATACATACATACATACATACATACATACATACATACATACATACATACATACATACATACATACATACATACATACATACATACATACATACATACTGTACAGATATATATATATATATATATATATATATATATATATATATATATATATATATATATATATATATATATATATATATATATATATATAGTTTTAGTTTAGTCTTTTGGATTAGTGACAATATTCTTATGATTGGTATTCTAACATTATTTATCAAATAGTGTGTATAGTTTTCCTATGGTATGTGTATTTTCGTTTATTTGATATTACCACACGTTAAATAGCACTTTATATGATTCTGTTTGGTTCACATAAAAACCCATGAAATTATTGTGCACGATCCTCTTTTCTGATTGGCTGTGATCGTGGGAAATTGTTTTTAACCCCGCCTTCTGGAATGTTTTGTTTTAAATGAACATTTTCGGCGGCCATTTTTAATTCGACTCGCGAAAGGAAATTGAGGAAAAATTATCTCAGTTGTTCAAATATGGATACGTTACCCGTATAGCGTTTTTTCGACATGTTTAGCAATATCGTCATAAGAAAAATGTAACATAGATATAAAATCCACCTTATATCTGGACATAAATGGGTCTCCTAACTGACAGAACTTTATCCAACCAAAGCATCTTTACGCAGTATATATGGGATGCAATCCAACTCGAAAAGACAATTGTTTATGTCTTCTGTACAATCTATTGTTCCAATTCAAATACTGAAAATTTTCGAACACAAATGCATTGCAGTAAGTGTGGGAAGTTTTCGCATCCAGTAATCCTGTTTCACATAAAAATCGCAACAGTGTAATGTTTAGTTCTGAAAGTGACATTTAAGGGCAGAAATGTACTCTGCTATCGGCCTACTGTACTGTTTACCGTATCAGTGTGGCAGCATCACATTGAATTCACCATTCTGTTTTCAAAAATGATTTTGCCGTTATAAAATGTTCTGTTTATACGGATGGAATCTTTTTCTTTGATTTATAACTTGTAAAACACTACAATCTACTTTTACCAGTTCAGCTTTTCTTGGGACTATATTGTATGCACAACAAATGAAAGCTGAGCCATCTGTCAGCATGAACGAAATCATTCGTTCTTCTTTCTATCTAAATAATTTCTATTGAAATAACTACTATTTGATAAACGAATCTCGAATGGGTACGACATTATTCAACTTGTTTCATAAATTCAATGTTAAATCAGTACCCATTTGAGATCCTATATATAATGTACCTTACATGCGTAGAATACGTGTATTGTGTAATACTATCTCCATTGACTTATCAAAGATGAATTGCCAAGTTCACGTCATCTTTTCTTTCATTCTAAAAAGGCCATCATAGTTGAATGCAGATCATGTCTTCATTACGTGTTGTAGGGATTACATTTGTCCTGTTTATATGTCATGACTCACCCAGCCGCAGATTGGTTAAATTATTTTTTAAATGCCAAATGTTGACTGTTGAGCTATCTTATAATATAAAATAATTTAAACGATTGGGAATTTTGTGATCCATATTTATTTATTGATGCGCAAAAATTAAAGTACCACGTTACTATTCTATGGTTTTATTATGAGGAGAAGAATCTGTATTATTGTTTAGATGTTTTCCATCATAACCTTCTTCTAGTGCCTAGTTACGAGAAGGAAGAAAGTTCGGAACTCTTAAGAATAACGTTTTACTTATGATGGTGTAGATACGGTTACATCTTTTTGTGGGGATAAGCTTTGGCTACGAGAAGGTACCAAGAATCTGTAAGAAATAGACACGACACTCTCTGATCCTGAAATCTCACTTTATATATACATATATATATATATATATATATATATATATATATATATATATATATATATATATATATATATATATATATATATATATATATATATATATATATAAAACTAAAGATACATGTCAATTTATTTATGTTGAAACTACATACAATACATATTACAATACTTATTAAATAGTTCTTCCACAATCTACTATTTCATTTATCCATTCATTTCTCTGCATTTTTGAATACAAGGGATTTAAATATTCAAAGAGCCTAAAATTCAATAACTGTAATAAATGTATTTTATTATATTTAATGTAAGATAACGACCTGGAAAAGATTTGTGAGTGTTATACTTATTATTTAAAGAATATATATTTATTCTCAATTAAATTATAACATGACGCTAGTAATTATTTCAAGCAAATAGTAATGAACATCGAAGCTGTAAAATATTTCATTACATTATGATTGTGGAAGAAGGAAACTCAATAATATTACATTATAGATACAATGAACATCAATTCAGTAAAATATCAAATCAGTAAAATATTTCATAGTAGAAAAGAGAACTTACTATTACATTATATTGATGAAATAAAAATAATTCAGAAGGTTATTACATCTTACTATAAAATCTTTAACTTTTAAGAGCGAGTATAAAGCATAATTTTCTTACCTGTAAGAAATAGACACGACACTCTCTGATCCTGAAATCGCACTGAGACCAAAGCAGCTCAGAGCTTTTTATAGAAGCTGCTGATCATCAGTATCCCACGTTTTCATTCAAGGTCAGAGAGGTCAGTCTAATGAACTATGCCTATGTTCTAGAAAGGTCACGCGTGTTTCTTGCGTGATAGTCAAGGACAGCTTTAACTTTATATCAAGTTTAGGGGGGAGAGATAGGGTGTGTGTTTGTGGTCAATGATTTTCCTAAGTGAACGGCCTTACAGATCATACATTGTCCACAACGCAATTGATAAGGTTTTATTGATTGAATTGCGAGATAGCACGTTATTCGTGGCTTCTATCTTTTGTTGAACTATCGAACTCGACTATTAATTAGGATTCCTCCATTACCAAGTCAAGCTGAGGAAACAAGAATAATGTTTACTCTGAATTCATTTCAATGTCCTATTATATTCAGGATATGAATTATTGATTGGGCCATGCTTCTCTTACAGTCCAAATCAATATTATAGCATTCATTTTTAAATTCGTAGGTTTTTTCTTCAATAACTTATAAATTTCAATATATTCTACACAAGTTACTGTTATCATTTCTTTCTTTTAAAATTGATATCTTGATAGTTTTATTTCAGTCTTGTGAGAATAAGAGGACATCTACATTTATTTATTTATCTTTTTTATTTATTTTTTTTCGTTGAATTACATAGCTGAAGCATTTATTCTAAACAGACAGTACCTTACCGGATGATTGGAAAATCATTCCAGGATTTATATATTTATTTAATTTCTTTGAACTGCAGCAAAAAATTCAAGGAAGTTTGTGGCGTTTAATTTTCATTTTTCATACCCTTTACGTAAAACAGTGATTTTTCATTGGCGGAAGCACATTAACATATTTTAACCTTTCATTAGGAATTCTTCTGGAGAGTTTTCGGATCATTGTGAGATCGAAAGTACAATTATTAAATATTATAGAAATGCATGCCATACCGTTGATTAATTTTAATTCTTTCACTTTGATGTTATTTTCTAGGGAAATGAATGTTTTGGATTATTATACATACATACATACATACATACATACATACATACATACATACATACATACATACATACATACATACATACATACATACATACATACATACATACATACATACATACATACATACATACATACATACATATATGCATACATACATTTTCATTTTTTATTAATCAAGATAGTGATCGTCTGACCTAACTTGGTGTAACTATTTGAGATTACAGATTGGTCTATGTGTAATTATTTGAGATAACTGATCGGTCTAACTCTTTGTCATCACTGATTGAGCACATAATTTGGTTTAATCATTTTGACATCACTGATTGGTTGTAGAGACCATGTTTGTGTCATTCTGTTAATGTGAACTGTGGCACTTTTAGGAATATCCGCTGCTAAATAACATTAACAAACTGGAGGATAAACGAACGAACTTTTCAATTACACTTCTATCGTCATCCGCCCTGCAGATATCCGAACAGGAGTAGTTGTTATGACTAAGATCTACTCTAAGGTTTGATTGAGAATGCCCTGAGAGATAATGCCATATATATCAGACAGTTAAGGAGGATTGAACGAAATAGGTTGAACACAAAATTATGCCTTTCCTTGAGAGATTTTACGAAGGGGAAAATATATCAAAGTAAATATATTAAAAACGTAATATGATATTAATAGACACCGGACGGACGTAATAAATTAATAGACACCGGACAGACGTAATATGATATTAATAGACACCGGAAGGACTTAATAAATTAATAGACACCGGACGGACGTAATATGATATTAATAGACACCGGACGGACGTAATAAATTAATAGACACCGGACGGACGTAATATGATATTAATAGACACCGGACGGATCAGAGAACGATAAAAATCCATATATTTGTCAAAAGAATCGCCTTAAAGCACCATTTGTTAATGGGAGGAATGAAGCAACAGAAAAGTTGCCAGGCTCTGTTGAAAATTATTTGGAACGTGTGGATCTTTAACCATATATATATATATATATATATATATATATATATATATATATATATATATATATATATATATATATATATATATATATATATATATATATATATATATATATATATTAGAGACATTGCGGATTCCATTAATAAGATCCGCATTACTAAACAGTAGCCAACGGAGTTAACAATATTATCCAGCTACAATTTGAAAGCATCATACCCGAATGTTCAGAGATATGAGGATCGTGACGCTTTATGTGCTAAAGTTAATGCATGATCCCTACGATTCGAGTCTTAATGATAGTAGATACAGGGTTGGAAATCACATCATTTTACCTTCGACCGAAAACAGTTGTATCAAAATGAGGATGTATAAATAAGATCACATCAAGGAATAAATCTGTGTGAGTATATGATATTCGAATAGGAAGATACAGTTTCTACGATATTTGGAATTTCTGAATCCGGCGATTTGATTGCCTCAATGAATTTTTACAGGCTAACGAATCCAGTGCACAGGGAAAATAACAAGTAGAGATGGGCTAATCGTATGTGTGTGTATGTGTGTGTGTGTGTGTGTGTGTGTGTGTGTGTGTGTGTGTGTGTGTGTAAGTCATCCCCAAAAAATGAAGAGGCCCATAAGTTTTGTACTCAAAAGCGAAAACATCGAATTTGTTCAAAAGTTGAAGATTACGGTCAAGATCGAGAAGAACAATTCATCATTTATAAACGCGTTACAATAATATGTTAGTAACAGTGAAGCAATTCAAAAGGGTTGATATTTTAGAATGTAATAATGTTTTTAAGAATAATCCTAAGTGAAAATTGACAGTGTACTATTATAAGTAGGAACATTATCTCAACCAAATCTGCAATATTCAAAAGAAAACAGGTTTCTATATGTGAGAGATTCTAAATACCAATTTTCCCTAAATCACCTACTTATAATATAGTCCTAGCTAGATAACAATCTAACATACATTTTAGTCAGCAATAATTATGAAAACATTTTACGCCACAAACAAAAGCAAGAATACTTAATCAAAAGCCAAACAGACTGTTAATCATTAAGACATATTCTGACTGGGCTCTATATATGCATGCGATAAAAGGAATTGCTTTATACCAAAACGTGCGTCTAAACCTATTTTCGAACTAGAATAAGATTGGAATTGGAATTAGATCATAGTTGTGATGTAAAGTAATGTAAAACACATTATCCTATCATTAAGCGACAGAGATTGGGAAAATTATTAGTATATATAACTTAGTGTGGGGTATTGGGCACGTGCATATGAAAATATAATTTAGTGACAGGTATTAGACACGTCTATGGTAAAATATAAATTAGTGATACTTCATAAGCACGAGAATGGTGAAAGATAACTTAGTGATAGATTTGGGGTAACTATGGTAAAAATAGCATATTAATCCGTATTGGACACGTAAATGGTAAAATATAATTTATTGACAGGTATTGTGAAAATTTATGTTAAAATAAAATGTAGTAACAAATGTAAGAAAGGTATGAGAAAACATAATTTAGAGATATTAATTATGTACGCGAATGGTAAAATATAACTTAGTAATAAATATTGGGAAAGTACATGGTAAAACATAACTTAGTGATACATATTGGAAATGTGCATCATAAAGTATCATACAGGTTAATAAAGGAGATTTTATTGAGAAAACCATTATCTTACCAACATTGTCAAGGTGAATTGGCAAGAGATTTGCTCAGATGGGATTTATGGCATGGAATTTGCACAGATGAGACTTATTAAAACATAATTCTCTCGGATGAGATTTATTGAAATTGAAATTGCTCAAATGATTTGTGTGGGAAGAAAATTCTCTCAAGTGAGATTTATTGGAAGTGAAATTGCTCAGATGAGATTACTGAAAGCGTATTATATCTGATGAAACTTATTGGAAGAAAATTCTCTCAAATGAGAATTATTGGAAGTGAATTATCTCTGAGATTTACAAAACTTAAATTATTTATAAAATGTAAACACTGTAAAGCAGAAAACAAACGACATTCAAATTTCACAAATTGTATTACGTTGCAAATTGTATTAGGTTGCAATACTTGTTTTCATTGTAAATGGACTACCGATTGGAGGCAAAATTACGCACGCACTTACGTACGTATGCATATATGTATGTATTTATGCATGTATGTATGTATATTTGTTTACGCACGTACGTATTAATGGATGTATGCATTCACGTACGTACGTACGTACGTATGTATGTATGTATGTATATATGTATGTATGTATGTATGTATGTATGTATGTATGTATGTATGTATGTATGTATGTATGTATGTATGTATGTATGTATGTATGTATGTATGTATGTATGTATGTATGTATGTATGTATGTATGTACCTGTCGAGAGGAAGGAAAATTCGTTTTCTCTTTGAATGTACCCATCGATTGGAAGCTGTCTCTGTTTATGTATGTACTTATATATGTACCTATCCATTGATAAACAAGGTCTCTCTTTATATATGTACCCATCGACTGGAAATAAAATTCGTTGTCTCTGTTTTTTATATTTAACGATTGGAAGAAAATTGTGTCGTCTCTGTTTATGCATGTACATTTCGATTGGAAGAAAAATTAAATGTCTCTCTTTACGTATATACATATCGATTGGAAAGGCAATTCGTTGTTCCTGTGTAAGAATGTGTCTGCCAGATAGACGAAAACTTCCTTACCTCCGTGCAGGTCTGTACCTATCATTTGGAAGAAACTTCCGTTGTCTCTGTATAGGCATTTTCCTAACAATTGGACGGAAATTCGTTGTCCCTCTATTGTTATGAGGCAGGTAGGCGAAGTTCATTCTACGCCTATAATTATCACCAATCAGACGAGTATCTTTACAGCAGCGTTATTAGTTATCTAGTTATAATTATAATCCATAAAACGAATATCTTCACAACAGCGTTATTATCTAGTTATAATTATAATCAATCAGACGACTATCTTCACAACAGCGCTATTAGTTATCTAGTTATAATTATCACCAATAAGATGTGTATCTTTATAGCAGCGTTATTAGTTATCTAGTTATAATTATCATCAATCAGACGAGTATCTTTACAGCAGAGATATTAGTTATCTTGTTATAATTATCATCAATCACACAAGTATCTTCACAGCAGCGTTATTACTTATCAAGTTATAATTATAATCAATAAGACGAGTATCTTAACAACAGCATTATTAGTTATCTATTTATAATTATCACCAATCAGACGAGTATCTTCACAGTAGCGTTATTAGTTATCTAGTTATAATTATCAACAATCAGACGAGTATCTTCACAGCAGCGTTTTTAGTTATCTAGTTATAATTATCATCAATCAGACGAGTATCTTTACAGCAGAGATATTAGTTATCTAGTTATAATTATCATCAATCACACGAGTATCTTCACAGCAGCGTTATTAGTTATCTAGTTATAATTATCACCAATCACACGAGTATCTTTATAGCAGCGTTATTAGTAATCTAGTTATAATTATCACCAATCAGACGAGTATCTATACAGCAGAGATATTAGTTATCTAGTTATAATTATCATCAATCACACGAGTATCTTCACAGCAGCGTTATTAGTTATCTAGTTATAATTATCACCAATCAGACGAGTATCTTCAAAGGGCGTTATTAGTAATCTAGTTATAATTATCACCAATCAGACGAGTATCTTCACAGCAGCGTTAATAGTTATCTAGTTATAATTATCAACAATCACGCGAGTATCTTCACAGCATCGTTATTAGTTACCTAGTTATAATTATCACCAACCACACGAGTATCTTTACAGCAGCGTTATTAGTTATCTAGTTATAATTATAATCAATAAGACGAGTATCTTCACAGCAGCGTTATTAGTTATCTAGTTATAATTATCACCAATCAAACGAGTATCTTCACAGCATCGTTATTAGTCATCTAGTTAAAACTATCACCAATCACACGAGTATCTTAACAGCAGCGTTGTTAGTTATTTAGTTATACTTATAATCAATAAGACGAGTATCTTCACAGCAGCGTTATTAGTTTTCTAGTTATAATTATCACCAACCACACGAGTATATTTATAGCAAATATATTAGTTATCTAGTTTTAATTATCATCAATCACACGAGTATCTTCACAGCAGCGTTATTAGTTATCTAGTTATAATTATCAACAATCAGACGAGTATCTTCACAGCAGCGTTATTAGTTATCTAGTTATAATTATCATCAATCAAAAGAGTATCTTCACAGCAGAGATATTAGTTATCTACTTATAATCATCACCAATCACACGATTATCTTCACAGCAGCGTTTTTAGTTATCTAGTTATAATTACCATCAGTCACACGAGTATCTTCACAACAGCGTTATTAGTTATCCAGTTATAATTATCATCAATCAGACGAGTATCTTCACAGCAGCGTTATTAGTTATCTAGTTATAATTATAATCTATAAGACGAGTATCTTCACAGCAGAGAGATTAGTTATCTAGTTATAATTATCACCAATAATATGTGCATCTTTACAGCAGCGTTATTAGTTATCTAGTTATAATTATCATCAACCAGAAGTGTATTTTTTCAGCAGAGATATTAGTTATCTTGTTATAATTATCATCAATCACACAAGTATCTTCACAGCAGCGTTATTAGTTATCAAATTATAATTATAATCAATTAGACGAGTATCTTAACAACAGCATTATTAGTTATCTAGTTATAATTATCACCAATCAGACGAGTATCCTCACAGCAGCGTTATTAGTTATCTAGTTATAATTATCATCAATCAGACGAGTATCTTCACAGCAGCGTTATTAGTTATCTAGTTATAATTATCACCAATCAGACGAGTATCTTCACAGCAGCGTTATTAGTTATCTAGTTATAATTATCACCAATCAGACGAGTATCCTCACAGCAGCGTTTTTAGTTATCTAGCTATAATTATCACCAATCAGAGGAGTATCTTCACAGCAGCATTATTAGTTATCTAGTTATAATTATCACCATTCAGACGAGTATCCTCACAGCAGCATTATTTGTTATCTAGTTATAATTATCATCAATCAGACGAGTATCTTTACAGCAGCGTTATTAGTTATTTAGTTATAATTATAATCAATCAGACGTGTATCTTCACAGCAGCATTATTAGTTATCTAGTTATAATAATCACCAATCACACGAGTATCTTCACAGCAGCGTTATTAGTTATCTAGTTATAATTATAATCAATTAGACGAGTATCTTCACAGCAGCGTTGTTAGTTATTTAGTTATAATTATAATCAATAAGACGAGTATCTTCACAGCAGCGATGTTAGTTTTCTAGTTATAATTATCACCAATCACACGAGTATATTTACAGCAAAGATATTAGTTATCTAGTTATAATTATCATCAATCACACGAGTATCTTCACAGCAGCGTTATTAGTTATCTAGTTATAATTATCACCAATCAGACGAGTATCTTCACAGCAGCGTTATTAGTTATCTAGTTACAATTATCATCAGTCAAAAGAGTATCTTCACAGCAGAGATATTAGTTATCTAGTTATAATTATCACCAGTCAGACGAGTATCTTCACAACAGCGTTATTAGTTATCTAGTTATAATTATCATCAATCAGACGAGTATCTTCACAGCAGCGTTATTACTTATCTAGTTATAATTATAATCCATTAGACTAGTATCTTCACAGCAGCGTTATTAGTTATCTAGTTATAATTATCACAAAACAGACGAGTATCTTTACAGCAGAGATATTAGTTATCTAGTTATAATTATCATCAATCACACGAGTATCTTCAAAGCAACGTAAATATTTATCTAGTTATAATTATCACCAATCAGACGAGTATCATCACAGCAGCGTTATTTGTTATCTAGTTATTATTATCATCAATCACACGAGTATCTTCACAGCAGCGTCATTTGTTATCTAGTTATAATTATCATCAATCACACTAGTATCTTCACAGCTGCGCTATTAGTTATCTAATTATAATTATCACCAATCAGACAAGTATCTTCATAGCAGCGTTATTAGTTATCAAGTTATAATTAGCATCAATCAGACGAGTATCTTAACAGCAGCGTTATTAGTTGTCTAGTGATAAATATCACCAATCACACGAGTATCTTTACAGCAGCGTTATTAGTTATCTAGATATAATTATAATAAATGAGACGAGTATCATCACAGCAGCGTAATTGGTTATCTAGTTATAATTATCACCAATCAGACGAGTATCTTCACAGCAGCGTTTTTATTTATCTAGTTATAATTATCACCAATCACACGAGTATCTTCACAGCAGCGTTATTAGTTATCTAGTTATAATTATCACCAATCACACGAGTATCTTTACAGCAGCGTTATTAGTTATCTAGTTATAATTATCACCAATCAGACGAGTATCTTCACAGCAGCGTTTTTAGTTATCTAGTTAAAATTATCACCAATCAGAGGAGTATCCTCATTGCAGCATTATTAGTTATCTAGTTATAATTATCACCAATCATACGAGTATCTTCACAGCAGCATTATTTGTTATCTAGTTATAATTATCATCAATCAGACGAGTATCTTTACAGCAGCGTTATTATTTATCTAGTTATAATTATAATCAATCAGACGAGTATCTTCACAGCAGCATTATTAGTTATCTAGTTATAATAATCACCAATCACACGAGTATCTTCACAGCAGCGTTATTAGTTATCTAGTAATAATTATCACCAATCAGACAAGCATCTTTACAGCAGCTTTATTAGTTTTTAGTTATAATTATAATCAATTAGACGAGTATCTTCACAGCAGCGTTATTAGTTATCTAGTCATATTTATCATCAATGAGACGAGTATCTTTACAGCAGCGTTATTAGTTATCTAGTTATAATTATGTTCAATAAGACGAGTATCTTCACAGCAGCGTTATTAGTTATCTAGTTATAATTATCACCAATCACACGAGTATCTTCAAGGCAGCTGAGTTCTGAGATATGTATCACTATCACAGCTCCGTTGATTCTAAATCTAGACTTGTCATCAAATATACATTTTTCTTTACTAGAGTTTAATTCTTCTCCAGCCATTCATAGCATCAGAATAAATTTTTATTTCCTGTCAAGGAGTAGTCAAACTTGTTTATACCATTGTACTTTTTTCAAATACATAGCAAAGCGCGGTAGGGGTGTACGGTACCTTGATTGAGGATTCTGTGCTAGTATAATATTCCGTATTCTTTGAAATGCTGTATCAAGCGACTATTGTGATATTGGTAATAATATACTCATATATATATATATATATATATATATATATATATATATATATATATATATATATATATATATATATATATATATATATATAAAATACTGCTTCTTTATGGATAAATATCAGCGATTTTTTCTGAGTAATATTGCACGACCTTATGTTCGACATTTGAGCATCGTCTAGCGCTATGTATCAGCTTTTTAAATGTCTCCTTTTGGTTTACATAACATTGAATAGTCTGAATGAATGCACAGTGATAAATATTTTGTTGTGGGATGGTTTTGGTTTTGTTTGTTTTATGATTCAACTCAATTTTGCATTCTGTCTATGAATGACTGGATTTATTGGATCAATTCATGGCTGAATGGCGAATCTGATTTCAGTTAGAAATGTAGTCGAAACATACAATACAACTTTGGTGTTGTCAGATTTTCCATGACATGGATAATTTCATCTGGATGAGGAAAACTAACAAAGTACATTTTGAAAACATTCCAAATACACAAATGTAAACATATTTATTGCCATTCTTACTACCATCTAGAAAAGACATGCTATGTATATTTCATTTAATTTTTTTCTGTTAGTTTTAATGTTTATATTCCATTACATGCTATTGTAATGTAATATTGTTTACTGGACTTGACCTTGTCCAGAATTGGGTTCAGTTCTGTTTGACCTGATTGACCTTCTAAATTATTTTTATTTCATTGACGCAAACATCTACCAATGGAAATATTGTATCCAGTTATTGACCTTTTACCAAATCAATGACAGTTTTGGTAAACAGCATTTTTATTTTTCTTTCATCTTTCTCAGAGTAAGACTCATTAAGTTGAGTCAAACTTCTATTGTGTCCCTGGAGATTAAACATTTGTTTTGCGTCTTAATTAGTCGTAGAACTGCATTTTTGATAACATTTCGTCAGTGGTGCTTAACAACATTGACTGGTTAAGTTGTATTATGTTGTGGCCAGTTAGGATTTAATTTATTTTCCTCAAATTATTGAATTCAAGTAATTATTTACCCTGGAAATGCAGAAGTGCTCTGACAAATTTCTTCGATAAAACGTTCATTGAAATATATACTGCCTTCAAAACTGGAATAATATTTTATGTGAGTCAACAAGAAACGCTTGACTCATCTGCATTTCGTAGGATATTATAGGCGTCATCGCCTTCACTTTCAGATTTTGTATAACTTGAACTCAGTTTCTTTCAGGATTTTCTTACCAGGAATTATATTATTTTTAATTCTTGGATTATTTTTGAATTTTATTCTCAGAACCGTAAGTCCTTTTATCTCATTTTTCATTTTGTATTCTATAGAAATCAGTTATTTGATAAATTTTACAAATTTTATTGTCTTCACTCTTTTATGTTGCTTTTTTATGAGTAACAATTTGTAACAGAAAATTCGGCTCTCATCAATGGGAAACGAATTTTACTAAAATATTTCAGAAATCTTTGTTTTTTAATTTAAATTTTATTTGTTTCTGAATGTTATAAATTCCAAGTAATAGCAACCTAAGAAATCTTTAGTAAGATCAACAAGTTTTTTTTTTACAATATATTCAAAAGTATTGACTTTTTTTAAATTCTACTCGGGAGTGGTTACAAATTTTGAACATGGAAGTTCAGCTAAAAAATTTGTATTATAGATAAAAACAAGTTCAGTTTAAGATAGAAATTCTACATATGGAACGAGAGAGTGAAGACAGAATTACAATGACAGAAAAATAGGGAGAAAAGATAAATACAAAAAGAAAAGGAAAAAAAAATTCCATGTAAGATTTAAAGAATTAGTGCTGGCAAAGGAAAGCACTCCCCCACTTTTGATATATTATGAAATGTCAAGTTAGTACTCGCTTTCCAGGAAAAAGAAGTAGATCGGTATTTTGATGTTAGGAAATCAGTTCAAAAATTTTCAGGAGTCAGTCCCTTTGAACTAGTTTTTGGTTAAACTGTTTGTGGCCCACTGACGTTGTTAAAAGAGAAATACTGAAATAAATTTTCTCAATTATGTTTCCAATTTTAGCTATACATTGTCAAAGGATTATGAAGTTACCAGAGCTGTACTCTATTCAGTCAAGCATGTAATTAGTGTATAATAAAAACTCAACACAAAGGGTTTTTTAATCAGGTGATAGTTCTGGTTCTCCTGCCCATACCACAAAATCCTCTTCAGGCCAAGTGTTATGGTCCCTACACAGTTGTAAAGAAAGTAAATCATTTATATTTCATTATAAATTATCCTGGGAGGTGAAAACGAAAACAACGTTGCCACATAAATATGTTCAAGGCGTATGTTGAGAGAAATAGCCATGTTAATTTGCAATTAATTTAGTTGTACCTGTCCCACTCAGTAAGGAGTTAAGTGAAGGTATCCAATCGCGCTCAACTGAGTCTGGAGTAACAAATCTTACGAATTCAGAAACTATGCATAAATGGACCATAACTTTCACATTTGCAACAACACGAAACGATGAATTTAAACAGTTATTACTTGAATATGAGCACTTAATTTAGATGTTCCTACGAGAACCAATAAAATCTACCATGACGTTGAAATTGTAAATTTCACACCTGTAAAATAACACCCATACAGGATAAACCCTCTCAAATAGGAATACTTGAAAAAAGAAATTTATTATTTGTTGAAAAAATGATGCTTTAGGACCGAGTAAAGGTGCATGGAATTAACCATGTTTTGAAACCATGCCATACTTTCTGCATGTGCACTGATTATAGGTGAACATTGTGACTAAAACGTAATAATTTTCAATACCCATAATCGATGACTGCATTGATAAAATTGGAAATGTAAAGTATATCACCAAATTTAACCTTCTGAAAAGATTCTGGCAAATTCCACTGATGGAAAGATCAAAGGAAATTTCAGCATTTGTGACTGCTAATGGACTTTATCGATATAAAGTGACGCCATTAGGATGAATGGTTCGCCTAGTAGTTTCCAATGCTTAATGAACAAGTCCAGATTATTGTGATGCTTGCATTGATGCTTTCATTATCTGCAACGACATCTGGAAAGAACATTTAGCAGCAATTAGGAAATTCTTTAACAGACTCACAGATGGAAGTTAGACAATTAATTTATCCAAACACGAGTTCTGCTGTGCTTTTGTAGGACATATTGTAAGACATTGACATCTTAAACCAATACATGCTGTTGCCTAGGCAACCACTGTGCCTGTCACTATAAAGCAACTGATGCAAATTTTGGGGTATTTGATAGATACTATCGGAAAGTTTATTCCAATGTTTCCATAAATGCCGGACCCCTCACAAAGTTATTGAACAGAACAACAAGTTTCATTGGTCTACAAAAATATCAGGAGGCTTTCGATAAGTTAAATGTCATACTTGAGAGTGCACCAGTTCTTACAGCTCCAGATCTCAATCATTTAACCAGTATATTGATGCAATTGATGTTGTTGACATTGCTAATATTACACTTATTAGTTTCTTGTTTACAAGTTTCCTTTGTGACTCAGCTCAAATACATCGTTTACTAAATTCAATTTCTAAATTCAAATGGTGGAACAAAAAGATATGTAAATTCATAAACGAAACTAATAATCTCCTGAAGAGTCTACTACATGTGTACAATATGCTTACAAAGTAGTTCCAAATGCATTATTCTATTTTAGGCACATTTGAACGATTCTGTCAATGTAAAGATAACGGAGAAAAAATGGGCATATAATAATATAAATTTTAAATATTTGTCATATACAACATATCACCGATGAAGCAATGCCGTCATTAAGTTAAACACATAGTGACCGAAATATCTGGGTGCAATTTAAAGTCGTTTTACTATAAAATAATGTGACTTGTAATTTTGTCGAAAACCTATGTGATACAAAAGTCAATAAATTATTCATCTCATCAATATAAACTCGCATTTTGAACCAAGTCAAAATAAATTTTCTGTTTGATATAAGTTGTAATTATGATTTCAAGTGTATATGGTGCATTTTATACATAAATCAAGTGGGCTTGTAGATATAACTGAGTGTTTGCCTTGCATGTTATATATAAATCTAGTGGGGTAGTGCGTTTAGTTATGCCTTTCTAGCGTGTTAGGTTATCGTGCTTGCTGAGTCCTTACCTTCGACTTCGTGTCGTTTATTTGTGTTAAGTTACCGTGCATGCTGAGTCCTTACCTACGACTTCGTGCCATTCTTTTGTGTTAAGATACCGTGCATGCTGAGTGCTTACCGACGACTTCGTGCCATTTTTTTTATTAAGTTACCGTGCATGCTGAATCCTTACTTACGACTTCGTGCCATTTTTTTGTGGCCATAAGAGCGTCACCAAGTGGGTAAGTGCGTTGGTTACTAAGAGACGGATGATAATTGTGTTTATTTGAGACACTGGCTTTAAAAAAAAAAACTTATAAGAAATGACTAACTGATCTGATTTACTTTGTTGTTGTCGTATGTATGTATGTATGTATGTATGTATGTATGTATGTATGTATGTATGTATGTATGTATGTATGTATGTATGTATGTATGTATGTATGTATGTATGTATGTATGTATGTATGTATGTATGCATGCATATATAAAGCGAGAGACAGACGGGCATACAGACTTGCAGAAGCAGAAAGGAACAGAAAGATCTACCAAGATATATCATGGGTAATCAAAACTTTAATTTTTGTTTTGACTAACAAAGATTTATCACTCGGTTATTCATTTTACCTCCCCCAGGTGTCATTTATGTTGGCCATAATAATCATCGCATTACAAAGCATAGACAAGTTTCTGGCAAGGACCTAGTTAAAGCCTGTAAGTTTCATTCTCTATACATATACTGATATTGTTAAAGACTCACTGTACATAACTATTGATATAAAATATACATTTGCAATTTTGGGGATGAATAATAGCAACTATTATGTCGCAAACAAATGTCGATGATACATGAAGTTATATCCATTCTGACGACATAGTAAGGTAGCAGCACAGTCAACGATTGCATGATTTCGTTTGCATTTTCCTCGTAAGTTATATTTATAGCGGCAGTGAATGTAAAGGTGGCTAATTTGTAACTTTCTATGCATATTTCTATCATACCCACACTCGCAGTTGTCATAAAACCTGCAATAAAGATGCATTAATATAAGTCCACATGTCAGTAATGGAAGTCCACATGTCAGATTTATAAGTCCACCTACCTGTGATAAATTACAATGAAATTCAATCGATCTGCATAATTTGAACAATCTTACTCATGTTATCAACTCTTCGTTAAATTTCAGAAGCTCTGAGTTATGTGTATAACAATGCTGAATAATCATTACCACAAGATATGTTTCCTTCGATTGGATTCGGAAATTACTCCGTTGAACAGCATTACGTTTTGCATGAGTACAGTTTTAACAAAGCAAATTAATGACATGTGCTCGGTGACAAATGTTCTATATCAGTTAGACAAACATTAAAGAAAAATGAATTTTCAAGATGCTAAAATAAAGATTTCAAATCACACGAATCTCAGGGAATTGTAGATATCTATCTGAGTGCAAGGTTTATTTTAATCACACGTTGAAATCATATCTGCGAAAGGACTGGATATTTCCAAGGGCGTCAAACCTGAAAGAGATGATAACGTTTGTGTAATGATAATACTAATTAAAATTTAAGGACTATATATCCAAAGCGATTGGGTCTCTAACATTTTTAAACTTGTTGACGTTTTAAAACTAACGGGAAATATATGTATAATCAAGAAGACAGTCTGATTGCTCTCATTTTCTGGTTTCTAGAACGTCCTATTTCAGTAAAAAAAACTGTGTCGTCTGCATCCAATGTTTGCAATGTGTTATTTTAATATTTCTAAAAAAAAACAATCAAAGGACTAACTCTATATATGCTGAAAGGGATGTCAATCCAAAAATTACGGAATGTTTTCGATTATCAAAGACTGTAGACAGCTCCTTAAAGACAGACTTACACATGCAGATGAGGCGACGTGTTACTGAAGAAAGACTATTATTTTAAACTTTCCCTAACTTCATGCCTATTTAATAATATAACCAATCCAGGTCGAAATAAGTATTTTCTTTTGTTCTCTTTCTGGTCTACGTGTTCTTCAGTAGTCATCTCTGGCGTAAACACCATAATTAGTCGATGGAAACGTGTTATCATATCGCCCGTATGTCCTGTGACTGTGAATGGAGCCAGTTGGGCTATTTATATCGAGATTTCCTGTGTCTTTAAGATTCAATTTAATAATTGTAACATGTTCCTTTATTCCTACTATTGTCATTGGGTACATTAAAAACTTGAGCTTTTTGTTATAGATATTTATCTTTCCTGTTGTTTTCACGTCCAAATGATCCGTATAATTAGTATAATTCAAAATGAGATAGTCTATATTTTACGGACGATAATATATACACAGTTTATTCGTAAAATTAAAACTTCATGAAATACACCAGACTGGACAAATGAAAATTATAACTTTCTGTTAATTATAGGTCACAGGCAATTGGCATAGTGTAGAGCGTCCACAATTCAAATGATAACTGCAGAAGATTATTAATATTTTATGTCTTCCTTGCTTGTCAAGTTCATACAGGCGCCCCTAGCAAACTTTATACCAGACTGAGCTTGTCATTAAAGAAAAGCTTAGTTTTGTACATGCTGATGTTTTGGCTTGGAGCCAATATGAGTGAAAGTACTTATTATTGTGTATAGACACATTATAGACTTTCCGTCTATAATATATATATATATATATATATATATATATATATATATATATATATATATATATATATATATATATATATAATTCCTAAAACATAAAACGTCTTCAGAAAAAGGAAGAGAAGTTAAAGAATCACAATTTGAGAATTTGCATTGTCAATAAACTGAGATGATAGCCACACAAATCAATCCAGATAACTCCTTCATGATAACCGAATATAATTTTATTACTTAGTGAATGTTGTTTTTATTTCTGTTTTGGTTTATATTTGGTCATTGTGCAAAACTTTTCCAGTCAATTAAACTGCATTCTACGATTTATTCTTTGCTTGACAATTGCGTTAAATATCAACGGTATTTTTAAGGAGTCAAATTGTTATTACTGGCGGATTTTTCTGCTTGCAGAAACGAATAAGATACGTCGAGTGATTCTTTTGAGAAATGAACACAATCAAAGGAGAGAAAACAGGTAATTAAAACTTACCCAGAATCATAATCAGGAAAATCTGAGTTTCTAGACGTAAGTGATGGGTCTCTTTTTCCATACCTAAACGGCATCCGTATTTCGGATCGGGTGCGGTATCCAGACGGTGTTCTTTTACCCCAGTGCATTAAGTCCGTTTCGGAGCACTCACAATAGATTGGCTTTCTGTATTTTTCTAACATGCATTCCATGAAACAGTCCGTCCTTGAAAAATCCGCTGTGGTGTTGCTTAACAACAACATGATTAATGCAAGTCCGAAAACGAAGCACATGGTTGAGGTTCTCATACTTTTACCTGAAAATAAAGATATGAATGTTTAGGAACCAGTCAAATAATATTCTGATTTGGACATATGAAGTGAAGCAGACCACGTAGGAAATGATGCCTGCAGGCTACTTACAGGATATCTTGAAAATTACTATTTGAAAAGTGAATTCGGTTTATTGTATTAAATTTTCATTATATTAGGATTTACTGGCACTACATTCCAGTTCGGTGGACTAGTTAGTTAGAATATCGGCCTCATATTCAAGAGTTACCTCGCTTGATTATCAGCATTAGGATCTTGCTTTGAGTGAACAGGACGTGGGCAAAATAAAAGTTAAAGGCTCTAATGTTTGGCAACGTCTCTCGCTCATCTGGCCTGTCTAAGACAGTTCTACATGGTGAAATGAGAAGAAGGAGAAAACATGGCAGACATAAAAAGAGATAGGTAAATAATATCAAAGAGTGAACAGGCATGGACTTCGCAAAGTCTCAAATATCAGATGAAAAAAGGGCAAAATGGAGAGAAAGTATCGCAAAGTCATCATTGGTGCCCAAAGACCAGACAGGTGTCAGGAGAAATGGTTATTGTATAAATTAACAATATATGTTAATTAAGTTCCTAATCTGAATTTTTGGATTTACTAATTGTGTTACTAATTATGTTACTAATTGTGTGGTTCATTAATTGACACATCTTTATTTTGTACTCCTTCTGTATGTTAGACATTTACCTTTCGCAAAATTAATTTTACATGAAAGAAACTAACTGTGACGACACTTACATATATTGCAAGATATTGCAAGGTTGGTAAAGATACGTCAGCTTTGCTAAGGATTAATTCAATGCTGCTAAGGCTAAGGTTATCAAAGATAATCAAATTTCCATACTTATAAATTCTAATTTGAAACGTTTATTAACACGTGTATTGAATTTTTATATATTAAAACTAATTAAAAATAATGTTCCATAAATTTTAAACTACTTGCAATTTCCTTAAAAGCTGCTTATTTATGGGTTTGACGGTGTTTACCCCTTTATGTATTAATTATTTTATCCAGTAGTCAGCAAGTGATTTAGTTCCTTTAATAATTTCACTAGTTTGTACACTCTCTTTGTATCTTAATGGAAAGGAGGGAGCGTACTCGCTTCTCATGGAGAGATTCGTGCGTGTCATTTTGTTTAACTGTCACTTATTTTTCTGGGTTCATATATTGTTCAATTAGTAAAATTATATGTTTTATTAGTAAATTTTTATTTTTAAAAATATATTTAGTAAAAAATATATTTTTTATTAGTAAATTATATTTTAATTGGTAAATTTATATTTTTAATTAATAAATTTATATTTTTAATTAGTAAATTTATATTTTTAATCTAACCCAATTTATTGTAATCGCTAAAGTTAAAATAATGAAAGAATTGCACAGTCCTATAATCCAATGTTTGCCTGACATTAAGATTAGTATAGATCACCGGTACATAATGGATGTGTGGTCCCTCAATGGAGAGAATGAAGCGATTTTTTCTGCTGTTTACGTGTCCTTCAATACTTCTGTAGTTTTCCTTTTTGTTCTTCTAATGGTGCATAATTCGAATGCTAGGCTTAAAAGTGGGTATTATAAATATAAAGTGAAGCAAAAACGTTTGGCTTGAATATGGTATTCTCGAACGAAGTCTTCTCACAAAACAACATGGAAATTGATTAGAAGTTATAATGCAAAGTTTATATTATGAACATATCATAATTACCAATAATGTTTTGACGCATAAATAGTGTTTTCCAGGGTAATGATTAACTCGAGTTCGTCTAGATCATGACAGTTGGAAATGTTTAATCAATATCATTGTCTCGTTTCACATTAATATTTATCTGATTTAATTTGTTTTTTGTATGCCAAAATGTTGTTGTCCTGGGGCTTGACGCCATTTCTCATCACACGATGTTACATGGCGGCCGGTATTAATGGTGGAGAAAGAAACCGGGAAATCCGCGGAAAGAACCACCGACCCACGAGAATCTACTGGCAAGCTTTCTCGCGTATCCACAATGATGATGACTACTAAGAGACCAACTTGACGACTAAACAGGAAATATCTGCCAATTGCAAAATACACAATCTCAACGGAAGGCAATAAATTGGTCATAATTAAATAAGCCATCTTTAAAATGCTACGCAACGAATTTACTCTAGATAAAATTGCATAAGGGGCTTACTCCATGCATCGGAAGAGATTGGCAGAACCAATTGAACAGTTTTGTTTCAATCAGAACATCTAAACTAAATGCCAACTATTTAGAATACCTACACCAGTATCATGTCAAAAAAGGGATCGTGGTTCTAAATGTAAACATGTCTAATGTACTGATTTGATTCTACCGGTAATCAGTTTATTTGTAAATTAGCGTCGGTTTATGTTTCATTTCATGTATTTTTTATTTATTATTCTAAATTTTGTGACAAGTTTTGTCAATCAGTAGTTTTTTAAAAAAAAAAAAAGATCGCCTTGTAAGGTTCATAATATTTTGAGAAGACATGAATTACAACCATAATCGTACAACAAAGTATGTTGCAAATCATACAATTTAATTTCTTTGCTAAGATTTTGCTTACATATAAAAGAAAAGACAGAAACAAATAGCATGAATAACATGCAGAAAGAATATCGGTATCATATTAAAATTCGAAACAGATTCAGCTACACTTTTAAAGTTAAATAATTCAATATACCTGTTTAAATTTCGGAAGAAAATGAATTTTGTAAGCATTTCTCTGTATTTATTAAGGGAAGTCTATTATTATTATTATTATTATTATTATTATTATTATTATTATTATTATTATTATTATTATTATTATTATTAATATTATTATTATTATTATTATTGTTATTGAATTATATACTTTGAACCTCTAAATCAGTTGGAAAACACATTCTATTTTAATACTCTTTGGACACGATGAAAGTTAATTGATGGGAAAAAAAGTTTAAATATTGAACTGAATTGGTCGAAAGACACTGAAGACTGCACGGTGTAAATCATGATTAACATCACAATTGCTATGTTATACGTCTGTAATTGCATACATTATCAAGGAAATGTATATCTCAGCCAATAGATTATAATGCACACAAGAATGTGAAGAATTTATTGTAGTGAGATTTAATAAAATCAACAGGAGCGTTAAAAAAAAATCCCTTTTTCATGAAATATAGGTTTTAACTTACCTCAAGCAAAATATTTTCCAAAACCAATTACTAATAATTTCGCTTCAGCCAGTAAGTCTATCTTGTGTAAATCGAAATGTATATCACGCCTCTCGCGCTGTGATGAGATTTAAAGACTTCAGTACTGCCCCGTGTTCATGTTCTTTGTTTCTCTGTATTTCTCTGTCTGTTAGGGCTTTTTTCTCTACCAATTATTTACAAGTTCTGCACAAATTAGCTGTGATTCCTCTTCTCTCTTCCATGGACACAGTATTATATAGAGACTGGTGAGGGCTTATATGACAGTCTGTGAACGCCCACCAAACATATTAAAACAGCGCCCACATCCAAATTTGTTCGGATTTGTATTGATCGAGGTAAGTGGCAGTATTTGTCTTTACACTAACAATGACCAGTGTTTTAAAAATAAACCGTAAGCGATAGAGCATTGGATAACACCCGAATGCGATAAAGAAATACAATTGATCGTCGTCGAACATAATCATGCGGTCTTAACAATATAATGAATGTCTCGAAATAAAAAATAGATCTTGCTAACTAAATTGAATTAGAAACACGGACTGCAAAAGCTGTTGTCTTCATAACTTTATTGAAAACAGGCATTGCCTTTTTCGTACTTATAAATATATTATATTATATTATGTTATATTATATTATATTATATTATATTATATTATATTATATTATATTATATTATATTATATTATATTATATTGTATTGTATTGTATTGTATTGTATTGTATTGTATTGTATTGCATTGCATTGCATTGCATTGCATTGCAGTGCAGTGCAGTGCAGTGCAGTGCAGTGCAGTGCAGTGCAGTGCAGTGCAGTGCAGTGCAGTGCAGTGCAGTACAGTGCAGTACAGTACAGTACAGTACAGTACAGTACAGTACAGTACAGTACAGTACAGTACAGTACAGTACAGTACAGTACAGTACAGTACAGTACAGTACAGTACAGTACAGTACAGTACAGTACAGTACAGTACAGTATAGTATAGTATAGTATAGTATAGTATAGTATAGTATAGTATAGTATAGTATAGTATAGTATAGTATAGTATAGTATAGTATATTAACAAGCACTAATATGCCATACAACTACGTATTGATTCCCATTGATAAACACAGTGCGCCGCACATTAATTCAGCTACGATGTTATCTATCAGTAGAACATTGACAATGATGATGCGAAAGCGCTTGAATGAAAAAAGTTTAAAACAAATGATATACCGTTTATGCATACATACATACATACATACATACATACATACATACATACATACATACATACATACATACATACATACATACATACATACATACATACATACATACATACATACTGACATACATACTGACATACATACTGACATACTGACATAATACATACATACATACATACATACATACATACATACATACATACATACATACATACATACATACATACATACATACATACATACATACATACATACATACATACATACATACATACATACATACATACATACATACATACATACATACATACATAGACTGACAGAGACAGGCAGACAGACAGACAGACAGACAGAGACAGACATACTAGGGAGATTAGATGGCATATTTTAGGGCTTAAATCGTTAGTACCAGTTGATTTATTTGCATCCTTGTAGACAGAAGAATTTGCAACATTTAACCGTTCCAGAACAAAATATTTAAATTGATCCAAATCGTATCTGGAATAGATTTCAAAGAGAAAATGCCTCACAACAGAAATAAAGCAATAAAAAGCTGCTCCATAATATGTTTTTGGTCAAGGAACTGTTCAAAAATATAATTTAGATCAATAGGCTGATTTATCAATCAGGTCAATATGCTGATTTATCATTTACATCAATAGGGTGACTTATCATTTACATCAATAGGCTGATTTATCAATCAGGTCAATAGGCTGATTTATCAATCAGGTCAATAGGGTGATTTATCATTTACATCAATAGGGTGATTTATCGTTTACATCAATAGGCTGATTTATCAATCAGGTCAATAGGCTGATTTATCATTTACATCAATAGGCTGATTTATCATTTACATCAATAGGCTGATTTATCAATCAGATCAATAGGCTGATTTATCATTTACATCAATAGGCTGATTTATGATTAAGATAATTATGATGATTTATCATTCAGATCAATAGGCTCATGTATCATTCAGATCAACTATGGCTAATACTGGTATTACCACGGTATTAGTTTACCATTCATTGGTAGGAATAAGAATATTACTGGCATTAGCATGGTATTATTGTACCATTTTCTGGTAGATATTGGGGTATTAATGTCATTACCATCATGGCATCAGATTAGTGGTATTACCATGGCATTATTGTACTATTTATTGGTAATAACAGGAACATTACTGGTATTACGGTGGTATTATTGTACCATTCATTGGTAATAACAGAAACATTACTGGTATTACCATGGTATTATTGTACTATTCATTAGTAATAACAGAAACATTACTGGTATTACCATGGTATTATTGTACTATTCATTGGTAATAACAGGAACGTTACTGGTATTACCATGGTATTATTATACTATTCATTGGTAATAACAGGAATATTACTGGTATTACCATGGTATTATTGTACCATTCATTGGTAACAACAGGAACATTACTGGTATTACCATGGTATTATTGCACTATTCATTAGCAATAACAGGAACATTACTGGTATTACCATGGTATTATTGTACCATTCATTGGTACTAACAGGAACATTACTGGTATTACCATGGTATTATTGTACTATTCATTAGTAGTAATATGAACATTACTGTTATTAATACGGTATTATTGTACCATTCATTGGCAATAACAGGAACATTACTGGTATTACCGTAGTATCATTGTGCTATTCATTGGTAACAACAGGAATATTACTGGTATTACCATGGTATTATTGTACCATTCATTGGTAATAACAGGAACATTACTGTTTTTAATACGGTATTATTGTACCATTCATTGCTAATAACAGGAACATTACTGTTATTAATACTGTATTATTGTACCATTCATTGGTGATAACAGGAACATTACTGGCATTACCGTGGTATTATTGTACCCTTCATTGGTAATAACATGAACATCGCTGGTATTACCGTGGTATTATTGTCCCATTCATTGGCAATAACAGGACCATTACTGGTATTACCGTTGTATTATTGTACCATTCATTGGTTATAACAGGAACATTTCTGGTATTACTATTGTATTATTGTACCATTCATTTTGAAAAGTATGATCATTGATGATATAACCATGGTATTTTTTTTACAAATCTGAAAAGAATCAAAACTATGTTAATCGTCTTTGCTTATCCTATCATGCACCATAGCGACCAGACGATGTAGTGAATGTTGCGAGGAAGCAGGAGTATGCACACTGCGTCCATCATAGTTTGCACAAAGTAACTTTAAATATTTAAAAACAGCCTGTTTAACTTTTCCTGATTTGGATATCTCTTTATTTTCATATCTTCAAAGCAGTAGGCATTTATGCTTGATTTATCAAAAGGACTTAAAGTCATATATAACTCCATCCCCTGAAATTATAAATCAAATAAGAGTATCAGCTTATAAGCCCAAAGAACAAATCAGACAATGTGAAATCTAGTAGGATCGATAGGGTTTTTCATGTAATGATTTCTAGTCCAAATCTTTCAATGCGCAGCCGTACAATATTGTGAGTTATGCGTTAGTTGTCATTAACCTGAACATAAGAAATGTCAGTAGCGACCAATATGCTTGATATATTTGCTCATTACCTAAATTTAGTTTATATGAATCGATAAATATGAGCCAAGAAAGAAGAATACAAATTTGCCGTACAAAACACAAGACTGATTTAGATTAAAATGTACGGATATTTCCGTTTATTTCTGGAAACATAATCACATATTTTAATGTCTTTCTCTCTTTTATTCTTATGCATATTTTTGAATTCAGTGCAGTCAAATTCAGATACCGCAGAACTGAGAAACTTTGCATCGGAAAAACAAGTTTTGCAATACAAAACACATCTATCTACACTGGCATCCTTCACAGATATTGAACTGCAACGATGACCTGACTTTGTCGGATTTCATAAAGACTACATGTAATGGAAACATGCATGCTTCATCAAGTTACAACCTCGCATACCTCACTAATGACCTTCATCAAGTTAGAACCTCGCATACCTCACTAATGACCATCAACAGTGGAACACATTTTTGTACAGACTTCAATCACGTGATATTTGAACGTAAAGAATTGCATAATGCTGTATCTGTACCAAAAGAAAAATCATAGACAGTTTAAAGAATTTTAGCATTCTTACCTGTTCTGATTTAACATATTGTACTGCATGTTTGCAATCGTATAAAAGGATTACGTTCATGTTTTGTTCATTATTGAAAACATTGTGACATAAAACTGTGTGGGTGTGATTTTGATTTTTCACATAGGTTTAACAATTTTCAGTCATATCGCTATGACGTCTGCAGTATGGTAATTTTTATTGATGTCTTGCATTGAGGCATCGTGCCGCAGACATGTAGCATGATGTTCCACCCAGTCATATTATCCTTACACCAGCCCGAACAGTCCTAATATTAACCTCTTGATTGCCACACGGTTCGTCACTTAGAATTGGCTAAACCGCTGCATCTAAGCAGGACAGTATAACTACTTCAGGCCCCGAAGTTGTCCCTAGAACTGTAACTAAAGCTTAAGGCCCAGAAGTTGTCCCTAGAACTGTAACTAAAGCTTTAGGCCCCAGAGTGGTCCCTAGAACTGTAACTAAAGCTTAAGGCCCAGGAGTTGTCCCTAGGACTATAACTAAAGCTTAAGGCCCAGGAATGGTCCCTAGAACTGTAACTAAAGCTTAAGAACCTGGAGTGGTCCATAGAACTGTAACTAAAGCTTAAGGCCCAGAAGTTGTCCCTAGAACTGTAACTAAAGCTTAAGGCCCCAGAGTGGTCCCTAGAACTGTAACTAAAGCTTAAGGCCCAGGAGTTGTCCCTAGGACTATAACTAAAGTTTAAGGCCCAGGAATGGTCCCTAGAACTGTAACTAAAGCTTAAGGACCTGGAGTGGTCCATAGAACTGTAACTAAAGCTTAAGGCCCAGGAGTTGTCCCTAGAACTGTAACTAAAGCTTAAGGCCCCAGAGTGGTCCCTAGAACTGTAATTAAAGCTTAAGGCCCCAGAGTGGTCCCTAGAACTGTAATTAAAGCTTAAGGCCCCAGAGTGGTCCCTAGAACTGTAATTAAAGCTTAAGGCCCCGGAATGGTCCCTAGAACTGTAACTAAAGCTTAAGGCCCCAGAGTGGTCCCTAGAACTGTAATTAAAGCTTAAGGCCCAAGTGTGGTCCCTAGAACTGTAACTAAAACTTAAGGCACCAGAGTGGTCCCTAGAACTGTAACTAAAGCTTAAGGCCCCAGAGTGGTTCCTAGAACTGTAACTAAAGCTTAAGGTCCCGGAATGGTCCTTAGAACTGTAATTAAAGCTTAAGGCCCCGAATTGGTCCATAGAACTGTAACTAAACATTAAGAGTACGTTTACACCGTATCTGACACCCTGTGAAAATTATTGTACTGACACTAGAGAGCGTGATGATAAAAGCAGGATAATGACACCGTCGCTTGCATCTACACTATTGATATAAATAGGAAGCGTTGATAATGAAACCTATATCTACATTATTGGTATAAAAGGAAGCGTTGACACTGTCACCTGCATATACACTTTTAATATAATAGGAAGCATTGACAATGTCGCCTATAGCTACGCTATTGATATAATAGGAAGCGTTAACAATGAAGCCTACAGTTACACTACTGATATAATAGGATGCGTTTGATTGCTCCTATCATCACGTCGTTTCACCAGAACATTCAAAGCAAAATGTGCTTCAACGGCGCAACATCAGCGGCCTTCCCAGTCAGCAGTGGAGTAAAGCGGGGTTGTGTCCTTGCACCAACTCTTTTTGCCATGTTCTTCTACGTGCTCCTCCAGTACGCCTTCAAGGACTGCGGCGAGAGAATGTACATTCACACCAGGGAAAACGGCAAACTTCAACATTAAACGTCCCCGTGCAAAGACCAAAGTGACAGAGGTTCTCATCCGTGACTTGCTCTTCGCCGACGATGCATCTATCTTTGACATCATATCAGGGAGAAGGACTTCAGCAGCTGGTATATCGCATATCTCAAGCATGTAAATAGTTCGGACTGACCATAAGTTTCACGAAGAAGAATGTCATGGCGCAGGATGCAGACTCCCCTCCAATCATCACCATTGATAGGTACAACCTTGAAGTTGTTGAGAACTATACATACCTTGGGTCCACCATTTCCAGCCCGCTCTCCATTGATGCTAAGATGACTGGCAGGATTGCTAAGGCAGCAGCAGTTATTGCAAGACTGAACCAGAGGATCTGGAACAATCTCAACCTCACTAAGAAGACCAAACTGCGTGTCTACAGGCATGTTTGCTCAACACACTCCTCTACAGTAGCGAAGCATGTTCCACCTACACAAGCCACGAAAAGAAACTCAATAGCTTCCATCTGAGATGCCTGCGGAATATTCTACGCATCCAGGGCTGAACAAAGTACCCAACACGGAGGTTCTTGAAATGGGCCAGCATGAATAGCATGTTCACCATCCTAAGCGAGAGGCGCCTTTGAATGGATACAGGCCGCGTTCTCAAGGACCTGTTATACGGCGAGCTAGCAGAAAGCACACGACCGACTGGACGACTACGTCTGCGAAACAAAGACGTCTGCATGAAGGACATGCAAACTGCCAACAGCAGCGTCAAAAATTGGGAGAGCTGTGCTAACAACCGCTACGAGTGGCGACTTGCTGTCAGACAAGGCATTCAGAAAGCCGAGTAAAGGATTAAAGCAAACCTCGCTACAAAGAGAGCCAGGAGGAAGGCGAAACAACAACAGCCTCAACAAGAATCAACCTTCACCTGCAGCAAGTGCAACAAAGATTGTCACGCAAGGGTCGGACTATTTAGCCACTCGCGACGGTGCAGATAAGGCACCAAAACAGGGAGCTACACCATCGTCTCTCGAAGACGGACGGATGCCAACCATAACAGGAAGCGTTGACAATGAATCCTACAGAATCCTATTGAATGTAAGAAGTGCTGACACTGAAGTGTACATCTGCTCTATTGGTATAATAGGAAGTGCTGACACTGAAGTGTACATCTGCTCTATTGGTATAATAAGAAATGGTAACACTGAAGTTTGCATTTGCACTACTATTGCACTGTGACGTGTTGATACTGAAGTCTTCACCTAAAACATTGATATAATTGGAAACGTTGACGATGAAACCTCGAACTACTATATTGACATAATAGAAAGTGTTGACACTGAAGCCTGTAGTGTCACCAATTATACTAATGATATAATAGGAAGTTATTGGCAATGAAATCCAGATAAACACTACTGGAATAATCTAAAGCCCAGAGTGTCACCAATTATGCTAATTATATACAGAAAGTGTTGACACTGAAGCCAACAGTGTCACCAATTATACCAATGATATAATAGGAAGTTCTTGACAATGAAATCCAGATCGATACTATTGGAACAATATAAAGAGTTTAAGGCATATACCTACGCTATTCAAATAAAAAGTACCGTTGACACGGAAGCCTTAATGAACACCACTAATAACATAAGAAGTGCTGACACAAAAGACTACGTATACACGAACGATATAATACGAAGTGTTGCCAGCAACATCGACACTCTTGATATAATATAAACCTTTGACACCATCTACACTATTCATATAAGTGTTGACACAGAAGTTTACATCTATATGACTAATGCAATTGGATATGTCTACAACAGCACCTACTTCCACGCTTTTGACCTACTAGGAGGTGTTGACAATGACGCCTAATTCCATAGCAATTATTTTATATGAAGTCTAGACACCCAAGTCTACATCTACACTATTGATATAGGCAAGAAAATTGTATGTGTGATGACAATATCCTGTACTTTTTGTTTAATAATTTATTTTATTTTTAATCAGAGGCATCCGGAAAATATAATACACGCTTGCTCAACACACCAAAAAACATTTATTGAAACTGAAAAGTGAGCAATTTGTCAACATGTTGGATTTCACCTGATTGTCGTTCACGTGTCAAACAGGTGCTTCAATGAAAATTTAAAAAAATAATATTTGTGATATTAAAAATCAGTCTGATACTAATACAACTGATTTGAAACGAAATTGAATATATATATATATATATATATATATATATATATATATATATATATATATATATATATATATATATATATATATATATAAAACTGTAAAAATGAAGAAAGTTATACTTCAGAATTGACATTATTTACATCTCATGTGCGGGATATTGGACTTCAAGTTAATTGGAATTTTGATGATTTTTTTTTTTAAATTCTTGTAAACACAAGTATGGTATTATTGTTCGGTTATTGGTAACAGCTCAACTGGATAATGCGCTTGGGATAATACACTAACAAAGTAAAAGCACTTAATTGGCAGATGGTAACTTTGGATTCAAAACGATATTACGTCCCAAATTGTCCAGGGCAGAGTTAAGAACATGTAACTTCCAATTTGAATATTAGGTATTTCAAACTCTACATATGTGTGTGCGTGTATGTGTGTGTCTGTGTGTGTGAGAGAGTGTGTGTGTGTGCAGGTGTGTAATCAAAATTTCATGTATATAATTTCCATTTATAAATAAAAATAAGATTTGTGCAATGAGATGATTGAGAATTCGTTAACCCTGGCCAGTAACTGAATTATTCGAATATAATGGTCATTCCATTGACCAAAAGCCAACCTTTAAATGGTAGCAAGAGCTTGGCAGAGTGGAGTAGACTGAGGTGGATATGAACTAGGCAATGGATAACGTTCCTCGCGGAGAATGATTTTGGAACTAATACTTTTTTACCAACATGATTATATATATATATATATATATATATATATATATATATATATATATATATATATATATATATATATATATATATATATATATATATATATATAGGCCGGTTGAGGCATATATATGTTTAATTCATTTAGAAACATTAATGTAGAGTTTTACATACACAACGTTTTCTATGTTGTATTTGTTTTGTCTATGTTTTGTATATGCCTTTGAGAAAGGAAAATGACTCATTTAGAGTCGAAAATCCTCAAACTTATTAGATACTTTTTTTACTGTTCGTCGACAGCTTATTGCGTCTGTCCCATTCAATGCCTCACACGTGATCACTTGCTGGATCCAGTGAAATTTGCCACATGAATTGTATTATATATATATATATATATATATATATATATAGATGCAATAAACTGACCACGAACAGTACGAAACTAGTAACTAACTAGCCTAAGAATTTGCTCCGACGATGAAAGATTCATAGAAAGGTCTGAAGAGCTGGCTAAACATTTAATTTACCGAGGCTACGACAAAGACCTGATTGCGGAGGCAATCCAAAGGGCCAAACAAACAAACCGTGATGACCTACTCAGATATGGACAGAAAAAAAGGTTGATAGGATACCATTTATTTTGACCTATCACCCAGACAATCCCAAAGTAGGTAAAATCATCGCAAACCACTGGCCAACCGTGCAATCGTCAGACATACTAAACCTAATACTTCCGAACAAACCTGTAGTAGCTTACCGGAGACAAAAAAAACCTAAAGGACATCCTAGTCAGGGCAAAGCTAACGCCAATCGCTAGTCAAAACCAGCTTAGTCAATCTGAACCCTGTGGCGATAAAAGATGCAAAACCTGTCAACATATGATAGAGACCAAGACATTCACTAGCACGGTGACTCAAGAAAAACTAAACATACATGGTCCAAACAAAACGTACAAAAAAGAGAATGTGATTTATCTCATCACAAGTAAGATCTGTGGCTTTCAGTACGTCGGAGAAACTGAAAAGCTACACAAAAGGATAAACCTTTATAGATCTGATTGGATGACAAAAAAGCTGTAAGGAATCCCAGTCGCAGAACACTTCCCCTCCCCTGGCCACACTTTCAGTGATATAATGCTTATCGCTATTGCTAACAACCACAGCTGGATTTCCGAAACCAGGAAGGAAAAGGAATCATACTGGATACGCCGCCTTAGAACATTGAAACCAAGCGGTCTAAACCAAGAAGACTAGAAAATGAAAACTATGCACTAGTAGAATTTAACATTTTCTAAATCTTCTTATTATCCTTCAGTTTTTACTATAAGAATAACCGGTATAAAATCAAATATCCGGGATATAATCTGCGTTACATAAATGTACACAAAGTAAAAATAGATGTCGCTTTGGCCTGTAGACTTTTAGGGAATTATACACCGTTTTCAGTTTCCGCAACTAGTCTATACAAGCTGGTTGTATTTATAGTTTTAACACATGTGGAGACAGCCATGTAGAGGTTTACAAACACAACGTTTTTGTGTTATTTGTTTGTCGTATATATGTTTTGTATTTGCCTTTGAGAAAGACTCATTAAGAGTCGAAAGCGCTTAGGCTAGTTAGTTACTAGTTTCGTACTGTTCGTCGTCAGTTTATTGCATCTATTTTAATCAATCCCTGACACACGTGATCCCTTGGTGGATCCAGTACGCTTGAAAGGGTTGTTATTCGCCATATGATTTGTATTCGTTATATATATATATATATATATATATATATATATATATATATATATATATATATATATATATATATATATATATATAATTCAGGTTTAATTAGGGAGAATTCATTCATATATCTATGCTTTAATTACAAAAGCGAATTCTTTTCTTTCTTTCTGTCAGTGACTATTTCTACAGATAAATTCCAAAGAAGAAGTGGCAGACAGGAAAATGAGGTGGAAAGACAACATTAAGGATTGGACAGGCATGGTATCAGAGATTCCCAAAGGGCAGTAGATAATTGAGAAAGATAACGGGGAATTTGTTGTAAAATCAATTGTGGTGCCCCAACGAACTCTTGGGTTAAGGGATTGATGACGATGAAATTGCAAACTTTAAGGTTTGCAAGGTTTTGTTTAAATAAAGCAAGGTGTTGCAATTTAAATAAAGAAAACTAACAAAAATCTTTATTCTTAGTTACAACACTTGCATCTTTGCCTTATAGTTTTAACGATGGTTGGGAATACATGTCTCGGATGTCAATTTCAACCTGTTACCAACGTATTATCAACACCATGTGAAATATCCCCACGGTATGTTGATCAGCTGATGATTGGGGCTGACATAAGGTCGCATGGTTATGAGGGGATGCTGAGGATAATAGCAGGTCATATGATTATCATGTGATGATGGTTGTGGACAATTGGAAAGAAACTCTAAACGTATGTTAAATTATCAAAACAAAAGTATATTATTAGGGTTTTGGCGACAAAGATATATCCAGAAGTTCCATTATATTTCATCATATTGTAAAAACAATAATTTGCTTCGTTCCTACTGGTCAGTAATAACGATATATTTGCTATATAGTACTGATGTCTCTCAGCCTTTCCTTGTTTTGTCGCTATAAACGGAAAACATAGCTAATGATTCAGTCTAGAATTACACATCAGCATGTAGCTCAGGGCAAAGAACTGACGCACTGAAAATGTTGCTCAAATATCGCTTGCGAGCAGGATAATAAAATAGGACTAATCCTTGCAAATTAAACAAATATCAGTATACCTATACAAAATATTGATTCCAGGAGTCAAATAGAAAACAACTCCTTTATGGATTCACTACTATGTTATATCCGTGGGTTTTAATGTCATTTTCAGAATCGGCAGTAAAGTAGAAATCTCAACTACCCACATATAATATATTTTTGTCAGAATGTTTGCAAATAATTACTTAAATGATGGAAATTAAAAAATAATTTGTTTTAAAACATGGACATTAGTTGGGACAACAACATGTTTATTATTTGCTGTCGTCAGACCAACACAGTTCTACAATGAAACTCAAATATTGGGTGATAAGTCTATCGCAAATAAAACTAACATTTTCTGATACTGTCCCGAATGTAACTTGGCGTGATACTGATCAATAGTTATTTTTAATCATCAAAGGTAAACGGTAATGGATCGCATCAAGAAGTCAACAGAATTTTATTACAGCATTGAGGCCATTAGATATACGCATGCGCGTCATGGATTAAAAGCATCGGAAAACCCAATGGCTAGTGCCATATCTGCAGCAATTGAACATTTTCTCGTTAACATCGTAGTCAGTTATCGTAAATGGTGGTTGATACAGGAAACTACCAAGGGCGCCAAATCGGGGGGGGAGGGTTTACGGTGGGGTAGGGTTAGAAGTACGCGACTTCAGTGAGTTTGCGGAAGTTTTGTTATATCGACGGGGATGCCCTTTTTCCCCGAGCACAAATGTGTCAGCCTAGACTAATGTTAACGGCATTGCATTGCCTTTATCAATGTATGACAAATGCTTCCAAAAGGGAGTCATAATGCTTTTCTAATTGTTCTTATTTGTCGTAGGTGTCATAATATATTTGATACGATTCTAATTTATCAAGCTTAATTTTATCGTGTGACTGAGTTTTCATCCGTGTTTCGGCGATTTGTCACTTTTCACGCTTTATCATGTTATTTCTGAGGCGTATTTTGACAAAAAAGAACAAATTAAGTTTTATGAAACATATTGTGTCAACCAGAAATATTAAACTTTGCAGATACTATAATCCAACGATATACATAACTGCAAAACAATCTTAGCAACCACGTGATCGATCTTACCGAGATATCAGAGACTCTCAATATTACGATAAAGTACCACAAACTCAAAAATGGATCTAAATGACAGATCATAGATTACATATGTGATAGGTAACAATGCAACAGTTGCATCCCATCCTTACAAACAATGAAAGAAACCAAATTACAAAACCATCATGCACTTCTATTCGCAAAGGTCAAAAGGTGGTTGACATCAATATACCCTTATGCTGGTAATTGTTTATCAATATTGTTCTTGTACCCCATCGGCCTCTAAATATTTTTGTTTGATAAATAAACATGATATGGAATTACGTACCTTTAGAAGGTAAGGTATAAGGCTACCAATACCATTGTGAAGGGTTCTGTATGTGGTTGGGTTTGGTGCTCCCAAAATGTTCTTTACACTATTGTAGAAGTCCCAGGCTCGATTTTGGTTGAAAGTTAAATTAGTGAAAGATATATGTAAAGCTCCGAGCCCACAGTCACGGTTAGTTGGTCAAATATAAGAAAAGGTTGAAATTCAATGAATAACAATTTAATAACAATTTAATAATAGAATGCTTCAAATTTCCAATTGCACTCCGTCAGTGTGAGATCGATTTCCTAATCATTATATTCTACTCATCTATGGTATTATTCTCTTTCCTATTTCTCCCAATTCCTTCTCTTCGTGCTTCCGGTCTTTCTCCAAATTCCTTCTCCCTCTCCTTGACTTCCCTGTACTACCCCCTCTTCCTCCTTCATTTATTTGCCTGACTTCTTTTCCTCCTGATCAATCTTCTCTCCACCGACTAGATTTCTGTCGACTTCGATTGCTCGGATAGTCCCAATTCAATCTCCATCTCTTGGTAACTTGGCACTCTGTCCCCTAAAAAGCTTCCCTTTCGAAGCTTTGTCTTTCCATAGAATCCACCTCAAAGTTTTACCGCAAAATTATGAGTGGCTATCTCAGAGTAACCATATTGTTCATACATCTCTCTAGGAGGCAAAACTAAATCTTCGCTTAGGAGTTATGAAAGTTATAATACGGCCTGCATTGTAATCACACCCTCTATCTCAATTTCGATAGATAGTCGATATAATCAAACTTAGCGGTCAATGTCCCTCTTGCTCTCTGCCAAGACGGGGACAGATGAGATCACGCCTCGTTCACTCGCGAGCTTCCCTCTGATCTTACGACTAAGCTGTGACATATAAGTGTGATGTAGTGCTAACAATCGCCTCTGCTGATTCAGGGTCTTTGGCCGGTCACGTAACCTTGCGTAAGAGATTTACACTAGCGTTAGCAACCTTTAGACATTAAAGACATTCCCGCGGTAATATTCTAGTACATATGTGAATTTATAGTTGGGGATTATGAAACTTGACAACCATATATGGCTAGTAATACCACATAAAGAAAACAGGTTGATTATTTGCTACGTCATCATTTCGTTCCTCTGTTTCTGTGCTTAATATTCTTGTGGTCATGATCCATGAAATACTAGATGTGTTGATGAGAGTGCATGTGAATCAACGCAGCCTCAGAAATAATAATGTAATGCTTGATAAACTCCACTCGTCTATGATTTCCTCTTTGCCAGCTATTTCAGAAAGAAAACGTTTCTGCTAGAGCAGCCAGTGGATTCAAAACAACATAGCTAAGGTCCAAGTTTGATTTATTAAGTTTTCCAGTTTGATTCACGTCAAAAACAATCAGGATGGTAAACTGAGTCAGGTAGGATTTAATTGCAACTCTACTTAAATCTTTAACCGTATGTCTGACCCCTAAGCCATCAGGTCTGTTAATATCGAAATGCATATCGAATTCTATCAGACGCAGTTTATAGGTAATAAGGCAGACTAAACAAGCGATTGTGGTGTTGGTGAATGAACGCATTGCTTCAAGAACAAGATGTTCACGAACGGTTCGGTTTGCAACGGTTTCGTTGAATAAACCAGAGGTCGACCAGACGCTTTGATTTTACCACAGTGTAACTATTTTGCATGACGGTACGCGCCCTTACGATTCAAAATGCACAAGATATAGAGGTGATCAAACTATCTACCTAATGACTTGTGTTCTGCTGTCGAATCCAGATTAAATAAACAGGCTTCCAAACATGCAGGCGTTAGAGAAAGGTGAGGGGGGAAACGCAAGTTTGTTCCGCATATGACAAAATAGAAATGCTTGGTTGACTTAATCATTGCGAGTAAATCAAAATTGGCCAATTGACACACTGTTTCCTGCATCGGCGAAGCCACAAGCAAAGACTACTTCCTGTCGAGAACATTTTGATGAATATATCAAGGTCTTATCCTCTTTTGTTGCTGACTCAAGACGTTATGCCAAACGCATATTTCCGAGTCATTCCAGATAACCTTCTGACGGGCCCTAAATGCCTGACTCAAGACGTTATTCCAAACGCATACTTCCGAGTCATTCCAGATAACCTCCTGACGGGCCATAAATGCCTATATATTTGCAACCACAAAATCTGCAAGAATCCAAGACTCGAATCCACATAGACAGAGGTGACATGGCTACGATCCATAACACAGCGCATTAGACCAATCGGCCACTTAGGGTATCGCGTGCACACTCGTGTGTATGTGCGTGCGTGTGTGTAATCTATGTACTTCTCTAATTTAATGGAATTAACTTAAAATACATAACTTAAAAATAGAAAGTTGCTTTCTATTTCTAAATTTCAATTCGAACGTCGTCCTCAGTCATTAACATAATTACATAATGATGAGTCAAAATGTACATGTTTCGGTATATACCCCAATATTAGAAAACCTAACTGTTTGAATAATACAATAAAGCTAAACAAACTCTAATTAAAGTGATTTTGATAGGAATTTTTTTACCGGTTTCTGTAACAATTCATGTGACGACATCTCTAAGTTGTATTTTAGATTACTCGATTGGACAGGTGTGATAAATTGTGAATCGTTTAGTATTTAGATGTAAGATTGAGATTATCATTGCGAGAACCTAGAATGTATATTTACGTATTTTTTATGTATATATCATATGCTAACGCGATTTTAAGTGCCTGAAAACGTAGCTTACCCAATAGCCATTGTAAAATTTTAAAAAATGTTACTTAAAAACATCTAGCAGAAGGCAAATAAGGCCAGAGTAATTATGTTAACACAGGACAAGCTGGGTAACTGTTTTTCAAATTAGTCTATGGAATGACTTACATGTGGTTAAAAAAGAATGTCTGATTCATTTCAAATAACAAACAAAATTCTCGAAAACTTTTTGAAAATCTTGGAAAACGTTCTTTTGCTGACGACTGTGGCCTGTTAGACACACCTGCAAATTTATCCAGTAAATCTTACGTAGGGTTCATTTTGTTAAAATGGTACTTTATCCTGATCATCATGTATAATTGTGACTTTAACAATGACCATGTGTACAGGAAGAGGGTCATGTGACCAAGGAATGGTATCTGTTGAGATTGTTTTTTGTTTTTTTTTCTTTTTAATTTGTCAATATATATATATATATATATATATATATATATATATATATATATATATATATATATATATATATATATATATATATATATATATAGTACTGAACCTTAAAATAAATACATAATAAAATGTTGTGAATACTCTCTGTATTTTCATACTTGACATACTTCTTTTGATATGTTATCACACAACCTTTACCATAGCTGTCCAGTCAGGTACAGTTGACTGACTTCAATGCATACATTACAGTTTAAATATAAAAAATCTAAATAATTCGTATAACGATCACTTTAGTCAAAGTGTATTTTACTTTTATTATTCAGATCAAATCGCATTTCTTTCTTCTTTACTACTATCACTTCGGACCCCGCGGCATAGATGTTCACGTTTTGTTCAGCCATTACTGGGAGACATCGAGGAAATAATCTTCGTAGTTCTAGCCTCGTCTGTGACGATGTTGAAACAAACTTGAGAAAATTAAATATACAAGTTTATGGTAAAAGACCATGTCTTTCATTAGCTATGGTCTACTATTACATCAAAAAGTTCTTTGAAATATCAAAAGTATGTCTGCCAGTAAAAAAAAAAGCGAAAATGCCTTAACTGTATCAATGATGTATGCTCTTGCCATCACACTACCATCAGTGATTCGAAGAAAATAATTTTGATTTCATTTTGTATTTCCGTCTTTTAGATTTTATTTTTGTTTACTTGCTTTTTTGAATCATTCTGATTAAAGTTAGAAACCATGGTCATTGTGTCTTCTGTTCAAGGGTTGATGGACACTGTCTAATGTGTGAATAGTCTAAGAAGGGTTTATGGATTGTCTAATGTGTGAATAGTCTAAGCATATTTATTACAACACTTAAATGCCAAAGCAAAGCAACAAATATCAGCAGCTATACATTCTGTATATGATCATAAAAGAAATGAACTTACCTTTCTAAATCAAATAACTGACCGTAGGAACTTTACTGCCAGAAATAAACGCGTCTTTCCTGAAGGAAGTTCAACCATCGACTGCCTCGATTACATGGACGTTGGGCGTTTCATGTGATTTAAGTAATGGCGTATTATGTCAGTGACGTAATAGGAGTCACAACATTCACAGCAGAGTAGGAGATCAAATGAATGGTTCAGACGTGTTGCTTCTGCGCATTTGTCTGATATTTAGTTATCTATTTAAGCACCTATTCGATTGCTTTTGAGAGCTCTAGAGGTGTCCATTGCAACATGAGAGCAAACAAAGGCTAAAACCAATCTGTCAATGTATTAACCAACCGGGTTTTAGAGATTTATTTTTTGCAAAGAGAAACATGTTTCATATTAGTGGTTACATGCTACCTTCACGTGGTCTTCCTGGTTAAATTTGACACCAATAAGGAGGGTATGAAAGACACTGATCCATAAAACCTCGTTTTTGTTCTAAAATAATTACTTTTTAAAAGAAATATTACTCAGGCAAAAATCTTATGGTGGCATAATAAAAGGATAATTTCTAAAAAAAATAAACGTTTTTATGATCTTCGTTTATAGCAGGTGTATAAGTCACATACATGTTATAAAATGCCGGTCATCTTCAGATATTATCAGCCTCCACACGTTTTACGACATACACAAATAATAGCATTAATAGAAGTTTATGAATTACACAAAAGTAGCAATAATAGATGTACATAAATTACATTATATATTAGTTTCCATATATATATATATATATATATATATATATATATATATATATATATATATATATATATATATATATATATATATATATATATATATATATATGCATATAAAGAATACAAATCATATGGTGAATAACATCCCTTTCAAGCACACTGGATCCACTGGATCCAGCAAGGGATCACGTGTGAATGTTTGGATATGGAAATAAAGAAAAGGCTGATACGATACCGTTTATCCTGACCTACCATCCAGACAACCCCAAAGTAGGTAAAATCATGGCGAAACACTGGCCCATCGTGGAATGGTCCGACGTACTAAGCTAATCCTTTCGAACAAACCTGTAGTAGCCTACCGAAGACCAAAAAATCTCAAAGACGTCCAAGTCAGGGTGAAGCGTGTTGTTGTTGTTGTTGGGCTTAACGCCATTTTTCATGGCGGCCAGTATTATTGGTGGAGTAAGAAACTGGGAAATCACTGGAAAGAACAACCGACCCACGAGAAGCTTCTGGCAAGCTTTCTTACATATACACATTCGCCGAATCCTAGACTCGAACCCACGCAGAAATAGGTGGGATGGCAGTGATCCGTAACGGACAGCGCTTTAGACCACTGGGCCACTCGGGGCCAAGGGTGAGGTGAAGCTAACGCCAGTTACTACTCAAAACTACCATAGTCAATCTGGACCCTGTGGCGATAAAAATTGCAAAACCTATCAAAATATGAGAGAGACCAGAACATTCACTTGCACAGTGACTAAAGAAAACTAAACATACACTGTGCAAAAAAATGTGCAAAACAGAGAATGTAATTTAACTCATCAAATGTAAGATCTGTAGCCTTCAGTACGATGGAGAAACTGAAAATCTACACAGAAGGATCAACCTTAATAGATCTGATTGGATGACAAAAAAGCTGTACAGAAGACCGGTCGCAGAACACTTCTCTTCATCTGACCACACTTTCAGTGATATAACACTTACCGCAATTACTAACAACCCTAACTGGAGTTACAAAACCAGAAAGAAAAAGGAATCTTACTGGATTTGCCGCCTTAGAACATGTAACCCAGCCGTCTGAACCAGGAAGACTAGAAAAAGAAAGCAATGCACTAGTAGAAATATCCTTTGCAACATGCACAACATTTCCTTTTCAAATTTTATTAAATTTTCTTATTATCTTTTAATTATTACGATAAGAAAAAAATATCCGTAATAGAATCATATATCTGGGATATAGTTTGCGATATGTAAATAAACACAAAATAATAGATGTCGCTTGGGCTCATAGATTTCTAATTAACTACATATATTTCTCAGTATTCGCAACATATATATATATAGGCTGGTTGAGACATAACGCATCTATAGATTTAATTGATGTAGAAACAACCATGTAGGGTTTTATAAATACAAAACCTTTTATGTTGTATTTGTTTGTTTTGTTCAGGTTTTCTATATGCCTTTGAAAAAGACTAGTTAAGAGTCGAATGCGCTCAAGCTGGTTAGTGTTTGTCGTCAGTTTTCTGCATATAAATATATATATATATATATATATATATATATATATATATATATATATATATATATATATATATTAAAGTATGATTATATGCATCTAATGATTGTGATTGAAGTAAAGAATAAATAAAAATGGCTCATGGGCAATATAAAGTGTTCAGCGCGGACGTCAAGGACCAAAACCCTGTTAGAAAAGTAGTGTTGGGGTCAGATGAAAAACGCTTTACTTGATACACAGGCAACCTACATGTACGTTATACTTTTGTCATAATATCGTTTCAGTTATATGCACTTATTATTTCTACATTGCACACACAACTGCGTTTTTCATCTGATCCAATCGAAAGGTTTCATATTTGTTATATATTCGGGTTTTGCATAATTATCTCTATTATAATATCCAAACGCGGCAATATCAAGTAATTTGCTTCAATCTCTGATATCGGCAATACTTTCAGGTGTGAAGTTATTTATGATATTAATGCTGGGTCTTCTCGGATTTCGTCGTTGATCTTCAGGTGCTAATTGAGAAGGTTGAAAACGTCAAGCAATATCAACTGGTAATGTTTCAAAAACGTTTTGTGTTGCCTCAGTTGCTTTAAAAAATTTTCTTTGTTGGTTCAACAAATAGTTTTCATATCCGTTTTGTACCCTCTGTAAATTCCACTTGAGACTCCTGACACTCTTGTGGATGCTGCTTGACAGAATCACGGACTCGGAGATATTGCTTATTTGCGTCTGGTCGCTGTCGAGCTGGTTTAGCTATGTGAGATTCCATGACTTAACCAAGTACATCAACACAGCCGCAGGGAGGGCAACGATAAAGAATGAGTGCGCGCGTAAGTAAACAAAACACGCCATTAAAAACAAAAACATAAACGTAAAAAATTAGAGTAACAGAATTAAGCTAACGTGAACGGAATAATTCAAGTTGATTAAAGATTTCTGTTTTTACATTATTCACCTTTGTAATTTTGTCTCTATAGGAAACATTAGTTTTCGTCATAATTTTTAAATGAAAACTTTGTAGTATCCGCCCTCACTGCTGCATGGAGAATGGTATAGTTGCCTACAAGATTATCTCGCAGTCGATGATGCATTTTGTATTTGGTTTTGTGGGTAAGATTGTGGGTACCAGTTTTTTTAACATGGCATCTCCAAATCTGAATTGGAATTTTTTTGCTGTAGTGTTTGTGTAGAGAGCATAAAGTTGGTGACAAGGATGTGCTCTGCGCAGAAAGGATAATCGTTTTGAGCGTCGTTGAGATGGGATGGATACTAAAAATCGAACTGGATAAAATAGCCCCAATCGTCATGTTATCCCGTTTGTCTTTCTTCAAGAAGCTGTTTTCCGGTAATAAAGTAAAATTCTGCTTCTGGAAGTGGTTGGGACATAGTCCATCCCTACAGATGGTTGGCATTGATGTAGAGGATGTACACGGGAAGTTTGGAGGGATCGTACTATTTCATGTATTTGTGGTTGGGGACTGCATGTTTCTCTTTTTGTTTTGCTGATAACAGAGATTACTCCTGATACCATCTGCTCTGTGAACACAAATATATTTGGATCGGTAAGGAGTTTTAGTATCACTCCAGACTGTTTGCGGAGAATATCCCAGGAGAGTCTTGGTGAGGAGAAATAATAAATTGGATCGAATTGCCAATGGTGAGCCTGAAATATTTTAATACAACCGTGAGTAGGTGTACGTCCCTTTTCAATTACATGTCATAAAAATATTTGAGAATTTGACAATCAAGCTCTTAAAGTATCTTGTACGCATCCTGGTGTTCGTCGTAGGTGATGTCTGACAGGTGTAGATGAGAATACAAGTAGTCTTGAGGTGGCAGCGAAGTTTCGTCGAATCTTGACAGGAGTGGACTCCTTTTTGCTTGAGCAAGTCTGCTTTGTCATCAATCTTTTATATGTGCAAACTACGAACAGGTTTTAACGAGTTCTTCTATCGATGCCGAAATTAACTGAAACGAATCGATGAATTGGATAGGCCCATTGAGAACGACATGTGCTTTTCAAATGTGTTTTGGATGCATTTAATTTGAGTTCCAACTTCGTCGAGAAGTGGGTTGACTCGCAGATGACTGAATGTTCCCTACAATAAAATGTCCATTATACTCGTAGAGTTTGCGCCATTACTGACAGGAAGTTCGGATCATTAAAGATAAGAGGAATCATGAGCTGCTTCTCGATAACGATCTGTGACATGGAAATGGTCTGTTACCTTTTTATTATTTGGTTGAAAGTATAGGTATGGCATCGATGTGCTAATTTGTGGTGTCATGGTTGTGGTGGTGTAAGTGAAATCAACATTTATGGATTTTTTCGTATTTCTTTGATGCGTTTCCATCCAGCAACTTGTTGCTGAAAGAACCATGTAATGCAGAGCTTGCCGCGATGCAGACGATATGATGAGGACAAATATTAATCGACAGTACAGCAGGATTTATAGCCAATCGCTCATATTATGTGTTCTTGTTTCATGATTTGAAAGAAGAGAGGTTCCATGTATTTTTTCAATGACGGATTATGAGCCAAAGTCGATTTGAAATGGCTGGGAGTATTTGTTTAGGATTCGAACGTCAGCGTTCTAACGCATGGCATCTGAATGGCTTACAGTTTCTGACATTATCAAGATCTGACTTGCTCGTATAGTCGTTGCTGTTGAGGATAGCTTTTAAATCAGAGATACCAGAAAGATCTGATTTTTATGTTGCGTGTACTGAGATCGACATAACCTGCAGACGTCTTTGATGTATACAAAATCGTTTTGATAATAAAGTAAATTGATGCTGTGTTGTGACGATGTGCGAAAGTCGACATGGGATAGACCACGAACTGTCTATTAAGTGCTTTCTTCTAATCTAGTACAAATACTTAAATGCTAGTCCTTCGTTGAGCGCTTCCAATTTACAAACGTCTTTGACTGATGCTGGAAAGGTGATTACGGTGGATTTAAGTGTACCAAAATACGGCCTGTACTTGGAGACGAGATTGACATTTACTTCAGCATGATGTAATAATTAGAGAACAGACCAGATAGAGAAGGGGTCATTGTTGTGTTTGACTTTGATGCACGCTTTCGTGGATAGGAATTGTTTGGGTAGAGTTACATATATGCTTCCGCGTTAGGTGTGAATTTGGAAGTTTGAAACGAGATAGAATTGACTCCGCCAAGATATACTGACTCTTGATAATCTTCAATGCAACGTTTTCATAATCGACATATTAATATCGACGATGCCACTGAAATTGTCACTACGATATGCGATTAGCGTTTTGGCTCTAATATATTGTGTCCCTTCAAAAATGAATCTTGAGAGCTACTTCAAGGTTGTTGGCCGTGTATGCTGTCTCTACGGTAGGTTGTAGAATGAGCTGTCAGAGTTCTTTATCGACTCCTCGCTGATGTACATAGAAATGATTTATAAATAAATCCTTTATCAGCACCTCCATATGCTTTTTGGAGCGTCTGGGGAGGGGTGAGTAGAAGAGATGTGATATTATTACGTTGTCTTTGAAGATCTTGTAGATCGAATTTGGATAGGTTTTTTTCTCGATAACAGCTCGTCGTGACCGATTCATGATTTCATGCTGACGTCGAAGACGTTTGGAATGCTTAACTGTTTTCTGCGTGAGTGCTTTTTACTAGTCTCGTATCTGCTATATGTACTGCTGATTGGTAAGTATCATTGACGACCTTGCCACGGGAGGAGTTGCTTTCGGTATTGCCATGAGGTCTCCTCTGACTCATTCGATTAACTCGTGCAGAGAAGCATTTGATCCAAATTAGTGTACGTGAGTACCCTGCAACACTCGAGTGAAAAATGTCACGATGAAGGATAGAATCATTTCCTGGATTTGCTTTACGTGATTTCATTGACACATGCCAAGATTCTATTTTATACTGGCGTGTGTGAGGTATCGCTCTGTGCACAACAGGACAATCAGGGACCAGTTATTGATGACAAGTTTCTTTCTAGGCACAGCTTGATAATCAGCGACTTGTTACTGATGAGGGATGTCGTTCTAAGCATAACATTACAATCAGGGACCAATTAATTGTCAGAAGTATCTTTCTAGGCACAAAGGGACTTATTATTTATGCAAAGTATTTTTCTATGCTCAGCATGACAATCCGAGACCAGCCTCAGATGATGATCATATTTCTGTTCACAGCAGGACAATACAGGCACAATGGGACAATACAGGCACAATGGGACAATACAGGCACAATGGGACAATACAGGCACAATGGGACAATACAGGACATGTTATTGATGAGGAGTATTTTTATATGCACAACAGGACAATCAGGGACCATTTATTTATGAAGTGTTTACGCATTACTATGAATTAATTGTCAACATGTACCTGCGTAAGCTCATAGAGACCCGTCATGCTTTTGAGAAAAAGGAAATTAACAAACTCAAACCGCTTGATGGTTCTTAATGAATAATAATGATCTGACACTTTGAATTCATAAAGTTTAACTGTTTGCACCCTTTGATATTTGAACTCATAATTCTTCGGCATTTGGATTTTTACAAGATATTTATAATAGTATATGCAAATTTAATGACAAAATAAGGCACGATTCATAGCACGATCCATAGCTTACATGATGTCTAGTAAACACATGTTCTTACACTCTTATGGTGTATGTGGATTGCTTCTACAATCTTTGTCATTCTTACAGTCTTCTAATTCAAAGGATTTGATGTTTAATTTGCCAGTCAATGTTGATTCAAACATTGGACAGATAGATGCAGTTGTGTCAATATAAAATAGCTGGTTTTTATTGAACTGATAGATGAAGATGTGTCAAATTTGCTTGTATGTAATACAATCAATAATTTATTTGCTAAACAGCTAGTGAAGTAAATGAATACTAAGAAAACTGGAGCATAAAAGTAATCAAAATTGTTTCAAAATATCGCCGTAATCATTACCACACGCCTTCCTAACCATTGTATTCCTATACACACTTCCTATTTAATGTAATCTCACAATAACTTCCTATCGAATGTAATCCCACAAACCTCTTTCTAACCAATGTAATCCTACCACTACTACCTAATCATTGTATTCCCACGAACCACTTCCTAACCACCGTAGTACCACACACCTTCCTAACAATAGTATTCCAAAAAACTACTTCCTAACAGTTGTATTCCAACACATCACTTCCTATTTAATGTAATCCCATAATAACTTCCTACGGCTGTATTCCTATAAACCACTTTCTACCCATTGTTTTCCAACAAACCACACCCTATTTAATGTAATCCCAGAACCACTTCCTAACCACTATTACCACAAACCAATTCCTAACCATCGTATTCCAACGTCACTTCCTCTTTAATGTAATCCCACAATAACTTCCTAACCAATTTAATCAAATAAACCATCTCCTAACCATTGCAATTTCCCACAGCACTCCTATGCATTGTAATCCCACTTAATAATTCCTCTGAACTGCATTCCTACAAACAAATTCATAACCACTGTATTCACGCATAAACTGTCTGACTATTGTATTTGTACAAATCTAACCACTTCCTATGCACTATAATCCCACTGCACTTCCCAAACATTTTATTCCACACGCCACTTCCTAGCTAATGTTTTGCCACAAACCACATCCAATTTCATTTCCACTAACAATCTCATAACCTCTGTCTTCCCAGAAAATACTCCCTAACTAAAGTATCCTTACAAGCCACTTCTTAACCACTCTATTCCAACAAATCACTTTGTAATCACTGTATTCCCACAAATCATTTCGTAATTACTCAATTCCCACAAATCACATCGTAATCACTGTATTCCCACACATTTCTTCTGTGTAATTGTATTCCCACAAATGACTTTTAACTGTTCTATTCCCACACACTTCCTACCATTGTAATCCCACAAACCACTTCCTAAGCCTTATATTCACACACACTTCCTAACCATTGTGTTCACACAAACCACTTCCTAACCATTCTATTCCCAAATACTTCTTAACCATTGTATTCACATAAACCACTTCATACCATTGTATTCACACAAACCACTTCCTAGCCACTGTATTCCCACACAACACACACACACATACATACATACATACATACATACATACATACATACATACATACATACATACATACATACATACATACATACATACATACATACATACATACATACATACATACATACATACATACATACACATACACAACACTTTCTAAACCGTGTATTCCTACAATGTAAGTACAGTAATGTAAGACTAACAAATCTGCAATTTTTTTAAAGAACTCATAGCAACAACGTCAAATTGCACATGAAAATGGTGACAGTAACCTTTACGTAGAACATGACTACATATGACTGTTATTATGCTCGTCTTTCAAAAATAAATCTTTATTTCTTGCCGATGTTAGCATAGTTCCTGCTAAAAAAAAGTAGAACTAGTTCCAAAATGTGATAAGTAAAGAAAAGAAATGAATGACAAAATACGCAATGATACCGTTGCCGGTAGAACGAATGAAAGATATATTACTAGCACGTAAACAATAGTTATATGACACATTATCCCTATCAATGGCAATATTAAACGTACCAATTACCAGATTAACCCTCCAAATAGCCACATTAACGCTCTAAATGACCGCATCAACCCTACCTGGCCAGTATAACCCTAGCAATGACACGCTAACTCTACAAATGGCCAGCATAAACCTACCAATGACAACATTAACCCTGCCAATGGTCACATTAACTCTACTAATGGTTAAAGTAACCATAACAGTGGCCACATTAAACCACCAATGGGCACATTAACCCAAGTAATGACCATATACCTCTAACAATACCTACATTAAACTCTCTAATGAACACGTGACCCATACCAGTGGCCAATGATAACATTGAACCTTTAAAGGGAAACATTGTCCCTATCAAAGACAACCTTTACCTTACTAAGGCCGCATTAATCTTGCCAGTGGCTATCATAGCCATAAACCTTTCTGCAAAACAACACAAAACGTACACCAAACGAGTTAACAGAGAAGTTTTTATATCATAGAACCCTATCAAGCTTCGACCAAGAAATCAACCATCAATTTCATAAACAAATCATCAATCAAATTTTGCAACCAAAATCACGCAATATTTAAGTAAATTTCTGGACCAAGAACGCACAATATATAACGTTCTCCAAACAGCGCAAACAAATATAATCCAACAAATATTCCGGATATAAATCAACGTTCTGCAAACTATAAATCTAATATGTTGTAGCGTTAGTTCGGTTTCGTGAGCTTTACTTGATAATATCTTCATTTTAAAGTGCTACGCTGAGAATAAAAATATATGCCTTTGATGTGAAAACATACACGGCCGTAGAGAGCGATCACGGGCCCTGGGGTAAGGAACCCTGAATCCACTAGTTCTTGATCAAACAAAATATTTCATTTTTAAGAAATAAAATAAATTTTAACAAATGTTATTCGGCCCTGGCCCACTTTCGAGCCCAAACTTCTTGGATTTGTCCCCGGTTGCCCTCTCCAAATTTACGGCTATAGACCATAACACAGTAAACAAAATTGTCACTACTAAAGTCTAACACACAGTTTGAATATATATGCAACAATAACAATGACATAAGTTGGGAAGCAAAACAAAATCATCCTGGGCATGACCGGTCATTTCCGATACAGGAAGAACATGGTTTATCACTGCACCAAAACTATAGCTTCAACGTCCACAACATTTGTTAAATATATAACACCAACGTCTAACCTCTCCTGTGGCCTAGTGGTTAGAGCGTCCACCTCGGATGCGGGAGGTCGTGGGTTCGATCCACGGTCGAGTCATATCAAAGACTTACAAAAATGGTACTAACAGCTGCCTCGCTGGACGCTCAGCATTAAGAGGTTAGTGTTAAAACTGAATGGCCTGGTGTCAGGATAATGTGACTGGGTCAGACATCATGCTACATGTCTGCGGCATGATGCCCCAGTGCTAGACATCACTATAAACTGCCACACTGCAAATATCGTTGTGATATGACTGAAAAATTGTTAAAGCTACTTTAAAAATCATAAACACCGCACACAACACCAACGTCCACACCATTTGTTAGATATAAAACCAACGTTAACACCATTTGCTATACATAGCACCAACGTAGACAGTCTTTGTTATATATAGGGCTTTACTATTTTATACCCTTGAGTGGTACTATTCTTTTCTACATATTGGAATATATTAAAAATATATGACCAGAATGGCCACAAACGGACTTGATAAACTAAAGTCATACATTCAAATTGTTCCTACAACGCTCTTTACACCTGCGATTAAATACTAGATCAATTAGTTTTAGCTGTTTGTAAATTTGTCTGTGCAACACTTCGTCATATTACATTCAGCTGCCATTTATTACATTCAGCCATGTATGACAGTCAACTACTTATCACACTCTCCTCCATTTATTAACTCTAGTCAAGATGAGCAAGCATTAGATGCTTCGAAAGATATTATCTATTTTTCATCTTCATCTGTGATTTCTTGAAAGTTGATTTTAAACTTTATACAGCATATATGTCAGAACTTAGTTTCGGTTTCAAAGGCGTTAGAGTTAGTTAGAGCAATTGCATTCTAAGTTCCAAATTTGGACAATAGTCATCTGAATGTTGCCAAAGATTGCATGCTATAATGTTGTTTTTATAACCATGTTATTGTTTTGGACTAAGGCGTGGCTTTGAATGTTTGTACAAAACATTTTTATGGGTGAAATAGCAATTTGTTATGTGGTATAAATTGTTTATAATACTTTTTGGTGGTAGACAAATGTTTAAAATATCGGGATTTCGGCATAATGAAGGGGTAACGTGCCCGGGGAATTATATTTTATCTGCTTATTATGTTAATTATAAATGTACATAGACGTACAACATTATATTTGAACGCATATTTCATTGGCGTGAACATGAAAACTTGGTTTAGATATAATACGCAAGACTCAGTTTTCGGTGCAATGTGTTTGCTTGTTTTGCATGATTTGTTTTCTTTGTTTCTTTTTTTTTTCTTTTTTCAAGCCAAAAACACAAATAACTATTGCTAATTCTTTTAGAGTTGCGCATTGGACAAAAAATTATTGTTTCATTTGGTCTGTGATGGTATAACCTGTCAGTAAATCTTTTTTGACAATTTATAAACAGAAATATTTTAAGTATCAAGTTCTCTACAGAAACTCGATACTGTTTGAATAAAATATCTTGACTCTTACAGATAAGAACGAATTGCACTCGTATGACTTAATGCTGATTTTGATGCCTAAGTCTCCATTAGACCATTTCCATTAGCGAATGTCAATTGGCTAATAACAAGCAACACGAGCCCTAAAATCCATTACCACAGTGAAGCAAGAATAGGATGCCCGTATACAAGATAAGGTTGAGATGGTGAAATTGTAACGGTCAAAATTAGTAAGAAGGAATCAAATAGAAGAGGCATTGTTTTGCCATCTTTTGATCATAATAAAATGGCATTACTTCTTATGAGTGATGAAGCAATATTCAATAAGAGTTTGAGTGGACAATAATGGTTCTGACGTCAAATAAATGTCTGTTAATCTAAATTTACTTTGTCTTTTAATTGCTAGTTAACCATGTCCTTTGATTTCTCAAACTTCTGATCTGCAGTTTTAGGCCTTGAGTTACGGAGTAACCTTCCGAACTGCAAGCTGGTTTGTGTGAACGGATTTAATTACAATTTATGTGTTGAAATGTGTAATGGTCATATTTTATCATGGTATAATCGTACATGATTATTGTGTATAAATCCTGCAGACGATTATGTTTCTTTCTAGCTACTTTCTCTGTAAAATAAAAGCCGCTCAAAGTTAATAAAGGGAAGTAAGTTAAGCATACTAATATAATACCCAATACAAGTCTTTCACAAGTTGTCTCCAATGAATCCTCCTCGGATTTAAAAATTTAAAACTGACTGTCACTTACACTCTTCATTGGACCAATACAACTTAATGTTGTGCAAGATATAAAAAAAAACATGGCGCATACAAGCTGCAGGGAGTGTGAACAGACCACTTTTTAACGCAGTCCGTTTTATAAACTAATGCTTTCTACTAAAATGAAAATACTAGCTTCAATAAATCCATACCCAGACTTAAAACCGACAGACGTCTCTCTAACCGGGTTAGCGCATTTTTTCTTTTCTTTTGACGCTTTTATTTTCACATTTGTATGCGTCCTCGTTGACCGACCCAGGACACTATGTTTGTTGTCCCCTCACTGCTCCTGTGTGGCTTAGTTAAATAATTATTATATCAATAAGAACGCTAACTATCCATGGAATCTCACACAGCTAAACTAGCTCGACAGCGACTAGAGGTTATAAAGAAATATCTCCGTGTGATTGTCAAACATCAACTACAAGTGCGTCGAGAGTCTCGGATGGAATTTACAGAAGGTGCATAACAGTTATTTAAACCGGTTACAAAAGCTACAAAAGGGCTTCTTCCCACGTTTAAGCAAACCGCTAAAGCAACTGGAAAATAACAAAAAGGAGCTAAACAAACAAACGAGATTCTAAGAGACCTTCCAGGTGAAATAGCTGCTGCTGCTCAACCACATACTAAAACACAAGAATATTTAATAATATTGACCAACTTAGTTCTGAAGTAGCCGAAACATTAGACAAAGAGACTATATCATAACCAGAACCAAAACAAGCAAGAGAGAAAACTGATCCGATTGATAAATAACATAAAAGATTATTGCCTCCATAAAATATTGAATGTGAAGTGAAAAATAGCCTGAGCTTGGGGTGCACAGTCATAATAATAGAAAAATGTTTTTAAAACCGATTACGCTAATCAGTCTGTATATCGTGGTACCTGCTACAAATTTTCAAGCCCGAAAGAGTGATACAAGATATATTGCATTTATCAATGGAATAGATGAATATATTAAACTGTTAGAAGAACCACAAAAACAACAACCACAATTAAAACAATAACAAAAATAACAAAAACAAAAATCACAGCAACCAGTCAAAAAAGCAGATAAAAGCAAGTGAGAATGAAGAATAGTGGCAGGATGTCTACCTCCCCTGGTGCCACTGAAGTGTTATTTTTACTCCATGTATCAAAAAAGTTATTGCCAATGTTGATAGAAATTCTGCTTGGCGGACGACGAGCCGGTAATAATTTCCCAGAAATCATTAATGAAGTAGCAGGTGTTTGTCAGATCATGGACATCAATGTGTATTGGTCCCTTAAGGATGAAATCGTTGTTGGATACTGCCGTGATTGATGCAATTAAATTAGTGACAAGAAAATAATATGATCTTACATAATGGACAGCGTGGATCTGTAATGGTCAGACTGATAAATTACCGACATACAAATGGGATGGATTTTGTGCAGAAACTATGCAGAAGGCAAAAGCAATATTGATTGCAAAGCAACTAGGAATGAAAGCTATTGATGTTGTTCGTATGAATATATTGGTGCTGTTGGTGATGTTGTTAGTAAAGCATTATCAGCATCAGGAATAGACTAGCACGATTAATACGCAGATCGCCGGCGGTCCAACCTCTACCAGTAAAATTTATCAACACTGACGTTTATCCAGCAGGTATCAGTAAAATAATAAATGAAACTGTAAATCAATAACAATCTATCTAATAACACCTATCAGAAAAAATAAATAACTGTTAGTTTGATAGCAGGAAGTGGTCTTCGTGTTATACGATATCAAGTATAATAAAGATGTCCAAGCTTGTATTTGATCCAGCATATGATATGGATGCGTACATTCTGAAGGATGAATCTGTGCGCGATTATCAATATTATTATGATGATGCAAGTGTACCGAACGCACAAGGAAGAATCGAGTTATAAGTTCATAATCCAAATAGATATTTGCTGCCCGCTGATGCATTCAGTGACATCGAAGGTAAACTTTTAAAATCAGATGACACAACGTATGGACTTGGTGAACGAGTTAGTTTTATTAATAATGGGTCATTGTGTTATTTAACAGTACCACGAATAGCATCGACGGAAGAAATATTAAGTCATGCCTGGAATAAGTCAACGTTGCCACGATGATACTTGGCCTTACAAGATAAAGCGATGATTAATCGAGATCAGCTGGTCCATCGATGATGTTTGTAAAAGAAAACAATGATAATCCTGTGCACAGAAATATAATGGAAGGTAATGTCAAACACTGAAGGGATTGGTACTATCAGCTCAGTACTATTGACGAATGAAGATTTCAGCTTAGGATTCGCAGCACGTCGATTAATGTAACACAGAGAAAAATAATTTGCATGTGTGATTCCACTACCACATGTTTGGAATCTGCAGACATGTTAGAAGAGTTATAGTTGGCGCTAAATGCACCATTGTACTTGTTTAAAAAAAATAATGACGCAATATGGCATGGTGCTGTCTTTAATGCAGGTAAAGTAATATTAACAAAACCTTCATTATGGATGCCAACAATGACTTCATCGCTGAATGAAGAACAGTGGTTGAACTCTTTCTTGGACTCCAATGGTAAATCAACGTTGACTATAACTACAGACAGTATTACCATTTATTTTTCTGGGTTGGTCACATGGCAAATAGCATCACAACAGGGGATGTAAACACCACGACATATATTTATCGCGTTTCAGGAAACTGGCAGAGTAGATTCTTACTACTTACTTAGATCTAGTTCTTTCTGCGTCGTTCGGCGCATTGGGCAGTGAGTGATCTACATCGAGTTCGCTCTGTCGCATTGGTTTCAGGGTCTTCCAATGATATGCCTAGTGCTCTCAGATCTTTGATGAAGATGATTATCCAGGTAGTTCGGGGAAGGCCTTGTTTCCGACTTCCCCGTTGCGTCAACAAGATGGTGTTTCTTGGATGCCATGAGACTGATTACCGATGTACGTGGCCAGCAAAACTCTAGCCGTTTGTGGTTGAGAGGGCTGATGCCTGTTTGCTGGTGTATCTCTTCATTTGTGATGCGATCCTTATACGAGACATACATGATTCGAAGCAATCATTGCTGTTGAGCGACGTCAAGCCTCCTTGCGATCCGATTCGACGTCTTCCACGTTTTAGATACATAGATTACAGTCGGGACGACGATGGTATTAAATAGCCGAATTTTCGTTACTGCACTGATTTGCGCGTTGGCCCAGATTGGTCGAATCCATTGAAAGACTGTCCCTGCCTTCTGTAATCGTGATCGCCGTCGCCATCGTTGGCTAGGTTGCTGCCTAGGTATATGAATCTCTCTACATACTCAAAATGTTCCTGACAAATATTCACGGCGTCCTTTGCAGTTGTATATCCGATCCTTATTACCTTTGTCCTTTCCCGCTTATCCTAAGTCCAACTCTGGCCGCTTAGCATTCCAGGCTCACCGTCATTTCTTGCGTTTTCTTATTCATGGCTCCAAGGAGTGCAACGTCATCGGCGAAGTCAATGTTAGTCGGTCCGGTTTCAGCCATGGAATTCCAAAATCATTTCGGTCCATAGCCTTCTGAATAACGAAGATAATAACCATCGAGCAGAGGAAAGAAGATAGGATACATCCCTCTCTCACGAACGTTTCGATGGCACAGAAGTATATGGTGCCGTCTTCCGCCCTGATACAGAAACGTGAGTAGAGATAAAGGTTTCTAAAGACTTCAACGATGCCGTTCAGCCTCGCTGAGCTTCAAAGCGACTCCGGATGTATGCTGTCAAAGGCCTTTGTAAATTCAACAAAGTTTATAATGATGATGTTTCTCAGGATGAATATTTGTTCAGTACACGATAGGTCGCGACGAAAGTCATCAAGTTTTTCTCGGAGATGCGCGCTTACAGCTTCCCTTAGTCGCCATAGCAGAACAATGCTAAAGACTTTGCCAGGAACAGAGATGAGTGTGATACCTCGCCAGTTAGTACAGTCCGCCAGGTGTCCTTTCTTTGGAAGTTTCACGATAACTCCCTTGCGAAAATCTTCGGGTATTCGTGTCGTCAACCAATATGTGTTTAAAATATCTGTCAGTTCGTTGATGAGACACTGTCCAAAGTGCGTGAACATTTCAGCAGACATAATATCCATGCCAGACGTATTTTTATTCTTTAGGAGCAGTACCGCCATCTCAGTCTCTGCTGTTAATATTTCTTTCATCCACAAGGCAAGGTTGTTTGCTGGGTCGGGTGGATCAAAAGTGACGGTAGTTTCTGAGATAGGCTGATTTAACGTTTCCCTGAAATGCTCAGCCCTGTCATGGAATTGTATACATTTATTTCTTTATTAAGTAATTGTACTTGGATTTCGTTTTTCGTGTACAACGATATCTGAGGATGATCAATGTATATTGTACATTATTTCAAAACAGTGGGTTCGGTTTATTCTGTGCCTCACACGCTGTGTGCTTTAGATGGGAAAGCCCGAATACATGAATTGCACAGACGCTGTTGAGCTACATTTCCTGTGTATAAATGCATCACACTAAAATCAAATCCATTACATTACTGGCCGTTTTATCAATTGGAGGTCTACTTTGAGACGTGCATATCTCAATTGTAAAGGTATGTAATTTCTTTGTTTTGTAAATTATAACTATTCTATTATCATGTTCAATTTCGTGTTTCTGTCGCTTCGATTAGCCTAGTATAATTCTAATATTTTTTATTCTTATATGTGACAGAAAGAACTCAAGCAAGATTGCATTTAGTGAAGGAACTTTCAGTGCTTTATGATTCGTGTAATTCACCAATTTACTTCTGAACCTGTTTATTCTTTTATAATGAAAGTCTGATAAAGTATATAACTTACCGTATATACCGTCATTACGTATTACCGTATATACCAGTGTTATGTTTAGTACACGGTATTGGATGTATTTTCAGCTGTGAGTATGCTGTTGCCACAGCTGTGTAGAGCTGTGTATGCTGTGTGTACAGTGTTGTATAGATGCGTGTGTTGCGTAGAGCTGCGTAGGATGCGTGTTCAGTTCTGAGCTGTGCTGTGCGTATATGTTTTCGAGCTACCTCGAGTGCTTCGATTATTCCAACGATGTTTGGAGAGATCTAGTTGGGTTGAGGGTAATCGGTCGTTGCAGACCAAAGTGGTTGGAACTAATTGTCTAACCCAGGAATCAATGGTGGTGAGGTGACTACGAATAATGTTTGCTTGTTCGGCCATTGGAACTGGTAGCAAAGAGTAAAATTAAAGGGAGTATATAATTTTCTCATTGCATATAATATTTTTGCCGTGGGCTATCTCAAGGGTTTTGTAATACCCAGTATTTTACTATTGTGAGTAAACTATCTTTATTTTTCAGCGGAAATATCATCTGTTTTACTATTGTGAGAAAACTATTAATTCGCCATTTTGAGCGAAAATAAAATTTGTCTTGCTATTGTGAGTAAACTATCAATTCGTTATTATGAGCGAAACATCATTTGTTTAGCTATTGTGAAGACTATATTTTCATTTTGTTATATACCATGAATCTTCCTTTCTTTATTTGTCTTCGTACCGTATATGTCAATGTGTTTGCATTTGTATTTGTTGCATTAGGAAGATCGTGCTAATTATGTTAATTCGTCCAATATTTTGACCCATACTAGCACGTATTTATCATACCTCATTTCTTTTTCTTTTTTTTTTCATATAACATTAAATATTGTATTGCATTACCATCAACAGTGTTTTGTTGTTAATCCCAAAATCCCAGACTCCGTTATCTTGTTACCAACCCATCGAACATCTTGTTCTTATTTGGTTAGATATGGTATTTCATATTTTATAGAGGCTCCCTGTCAGGTGAGGTCGCGAATGATGCGGTAGAGCATTTTTGTGCCATTTTTCTCAGCCGCGTCCTTTGCTTCTTGTCTCTTCTGGTCTAGCCACTCACGGTTGTCTCGCCTACAGCTTCTCTTCACTTTCCGATCAGATTCTCGATAGTCATCCGATGCATCCTACCGTTCTTGCCATGTCCTTGCCTGGTTTCTTCAGAATATTCCTCCTTTCATCGATCAATTCCCAAGACCGTTCTTAAATCCATTGCACAATAACACTCACCTCATCGCTACCAATTACCGCGTCCTTGAATTTAACCAGCTCTCTTCGACATCCAGTTCCATGGACAACGGGCTAAATCGATTTTGCAACTCGATTTGAAACCGTTCCGAAGATGTACAATATTTAAGATTCTCCACTGCGAAGAGACGTGGTCTCTTTTACTGCAACTGTTGTCTCTTTAGTATGAGTCAATACATGGTGGCGAGTAGATAATGTTCATGTTCTTTTGATGGAAGGGAGATATGTGGACACCTAAACGATTGGGTGAGAAATATATTCCTAAGATTTATATCTGGTGTGAAATATGCACGATATCTGTAGAAGTATTAAAAAGGCTTCTTAATTTTTTTATTGATTATAAATGTGTGGTGTTCATGGTCATTAGCCTCCTTTTGTTATATATCTGCATGATTGGCTGAAAATATTTGTAGACTAATATGAGGAGATAATTGATGATCATCAGGTGTTTGATTCAACGCTGAAATAGTTTGAAAAGTAAATCAGACTACAACCAGATAAAATTCAATATGAAATAATGCGCCAAGTAATTTCAGAAGCTCCTATGAATGAGTTTTGGAATATCTGAAACGATTTGATTTAATTATTTCAAGTAGAAATATAGTTAGTGATACACTTCAACAACAATTATTTCTGCTACATACAGGAAAGTGTTCATATTTACCTGTGCCATTGTGTTATCGCCCAGTAGACACATGAGAAAAAACTACTGATGTTGAGATTCCTGGAAAAAATGAGAAGTACAACTTGTTCTTAATGATATTGTTTTAATTATTGTGAGCGTTGTTGAGAGCGCCTTAATGGTGGATTAATCTACATGGACTCATTCGTCACAAGGATTATTTTTTCCGATGCAAATATCTGGATTATTTGATGATCGTATTCAAAAGTCAAATTTAGTTTATCTGGCAGTGTCTCGAGTTAGAATGTCTCAGCTAGTGCGCAATAACTCAAGAAATCATTGTTAGCAATGGCGATGGTATGGTAATTAAAGCAATTAACTGGTTATTAGGAATTGTTACAAAGAAAGTAAGAGCGACTTTGATATTGATATTGAATGTATCATGACGCTGAAACAACAATAAAACAACCCATGTGTTTGATGCAACACAGTAATGTTTTCGCAGTATTCTCCAAACGATTAAACGTGTATAGAATTCATAGTAGTCTTGGCCACACACGCGAAAATGTGATGCTAACCTGTTTTGAGTGTAGTCGATGTAGTTCATTATTGCTAGCCAATAATCCTTTACAGAAGTGGAGTAGGTGTTAATTGTTTATCTTCAAGAATAACATCACGTACAAATCCAAGCTGAGGAGCAGTTGAATCTAGTCTGCAGATTGCAGGTATACCTGTGCATCTTACCGCGCTGAAAATTGTATGTGTGGTCACACTCCAAATAGGATTTGTTGCTCTTTTTACCACCTTCAAATTCACCTGGTTCATATAAGTATCCGACAGTCACATTTCCTAATACTCGTTATTTTGAAAACCAAACACGTCATTGTACAGGTTTGTGTTTTTTCGAGATCGCATTGATGGGTTTCATTAAAGTTCCAAGAGTAATTTTATTATTAAACTTAAAATTAAGAGTAATTGTATTATTAAACGCGGCTATCACACCTGGTAGTCTCGCAACTCATTAACTGGATCTCTTGTACGCCTTATCATTGATCAGGAATATTTCCTGCATATACTGATATCCAAACAAGTGGTCAGCAAATGTTTTATTAAATCGATCAACGATTGTTGCGGTGTAACAAGATAACTGAGTTAGGAGTTCGGTTTTACAAAAGAAAACTTTTGATGGTGATACAAATACAATGTTTATCGATGTATGACTTGAATAAGAAAAGAATATTGATTAATACGTGCGCGTATAAGATCTGAAATATTGTCAAGTTAGCATAATACGCACGAACCTAAAAATGCAACTAATATAAAAACAAAAAAAAATGATTTTACACAGTACAAGGACAAAAGGGAACCATTCACAGTAATTTCACACGACGAAAAGAAAGGGTGTTTTACTCAAATACTACAAATGATGTATCCACTCAACTAGCTAAAAATGACATAAATGTTTTTCTCAGATTGTAAAATGATGACATGATTGGACAGATATTTTACAAAAATATCTTTACACCCCCAGAACAATTTGTATAACAAAACCCCAAAATTACCACACGGCTAAAATATTACATGCATGGAATAACACCAAACACTCCCGTCAATATCACACTTGGTTACCAGTCGTACTGATCAATCAAGCAAGCATCATTATAGGTAGTAGTCACCATTCAATTCCTTCGTCGTTCAAGCGATAAGCGCCCACCACTCCGACCAGCAACGCCCAATCATCCACTACTCGACCAACAACACTGTTCACTCGGTTCTACGGCTGCTGTGGTTAATTTTAATCCTTTGCTCTATAGCTGATACCACGACGACTACGATCACCATGGATCAATCTGATGAGCTGAAAGTAAATCTAACACCATGTACTATGCATGACACGTAAAGACGTTATATACGGTAATTTATACAAATCATATTATTGGTACAGCATTACAAAACAATAAACAGGTTCATAAGTGAACTTGTGTCCAATAAGATTCACATGGTACAAAACGTTTCTTAAAAAAGTGCCACTTTATGTTGTTAATATAAATCTCTTGCTAAGTCACAAACACGAATGGAAAATATTTTTCTTATGCTTCACAAGCCAGAGCTACATTGAAAACATACAAAAATAAACGTGATAGTAGGTACATAGCTATAACTTACAATATGCATAAGAAATAATATACATAAGAAATTAACAAATAACTCGCAGACCTAAATGCGTCATACAGATTTGTTACAGATGTTAAGATGTTGTATGATATTTCAAAAATAAATATTCAATACGTTTTTATAAATGAATCGAGTTAGGAAATCTTCCAAGAAATAAAAACTTAAACTCGGCTCAGCTTGTGATAAAAAAAGAAGCGTCAAGGTCATTCTCTGATATTCTGTAAGAAATCTTCAAGTGGCTGCAAACGAACAAAGACACAAAACTGAGTAAACAGCGATGATATTGAATACAGTGAAGATTACCAAGAAACAAATTAATTTTACGAAGTGATCAACATCGCACAGAAGCGGAACAGCGCATGCACTATCGATAAAAATGACCGAGCATATATCTTGCCAAGACAATATCGTATTGCCGGAAAAAAGCAAACATATTTATTTGCAAATGGCTTATGTACATATTAACCGCTCCGGTAGCCTAGTGGTAGAGCGTCCGCCATGGAAGCGGGAGGTCGTGGGTTCGAACCACGGCCGAGTCGTACCAAAGACTTTCAAAATTGGTACTAACAGCTGGATCGCTTTGTGCTCAGCATTAAGAGGTTAGAGATAGGACTGGTTGGCCTGGTGTCAGGATAAATGTGACTTTGTGGGACATGCTACATGTCTGCAGCACAATGACCCAGTGCTAAACATCTCTATAAACTTCCACACTGCAGACTATCGTAGCGATATGACTGAAAATTTGCTAAAATGCTCCGTTAAAAAATCTGAATCACACGCACACACACACATACATATTTCTACTATCATAGAACAAAATTGGACTGGTCACTGATATATATGATGTATATTGTATTTTCCTTGTTCAGATAAATAACAAGTCAGTGAGAAGATAAAACGGTGCTGCAGCCATTATTAACATTTTATATCATATTTGGTCCCGATATGTGATGGTCTCGGTGCTTGACACCGCCTAGAATATGATATCGCGTTATAGTTACGTAATCAGCTTATCGACCATTCCAGGATCTATATGCGAGTAATATTAAACCTCATAGGACAATAAAACGTTACACTACAAAGTTAAATGTTTGCACTATTTGGCAGTGTAATTTTTTTAGGCAGATCCGTGATTTGAGACTGATTTCATCTTGACGAAAGCACTTTAGAAAGATGATTAAGTCTAGTTTTAGGACTGACTTTACGTAATAAGTCTGGTTTGAGAAAAGAATTTTGGATAACATATTAAGGTATTTTAATATCTCTTTTGTTCTTATCTTTTAGCTGGTTGTTTATTCGAATGCTATGATTTATAGAAATGGGGTGAGTTTCATTTAAAGGTAGATGGTACGTGACATATTGGATTTTTTGCAGAAGATTTCGATTCGAACGAATATTTTAATTTTTAACCTTTTTGAAAAAAGGTAAAGTTTGCGTCCTAGTCAAGGTTTGAAAAACAAATGGCAAGTTGATGATCATTTATCTCTTTCATTCTAAATATTGGAGGTCGGTGTCTTTGCTATTTAAAACAATTTGGATGGTTGTTGTTTTAGAGTGTTATTAAATAATATGGCCAAGAGGTGGATGTCATATGTGTTCATTTTGAAGCAAGAGGAAAATATATTTTAAAAGTGTGTTGGTAGAGTATTGATTTTTACAAAACAGACAAAGTAGTGAATGGGGACTACTCAGGTATCTGGGCAAAGTCATAAATTATAAATACCCTTTATACATAAAATTATAAATATACATTTAAGCAATATGCGTTATATGTTTGGATACATGGTTACATGAAACAAATTTGAAAAGTGTATAATTATTCTGCATATGTACACATAAGGTCCAGGTCCCAAATGATTCATTCCACATGATCAAAATGACAATAAGAACACGATTCACATGTATAACCCTTTTGTATATATAAAAGCAGTAATTTTTAGGGACTACGAAGGTGCTGTCAGAGGTGACATTGATCATTTGGAGAGAAGCAATTTGTTGATTTTCATCTGAGTTATTAAATCACTGGAAAAGAATTAATGTATTTAAGGCAATTTTTCAATCTTAAATATTTCACCGCGGTCTTGTTCTACGCTGTTGTGTGCATATGCTTGTGATTTGGACTGCTAACGTAGCTTTAAAAATATTTCTCTGCAGATTCAATGCCATATATATCCAGTGTTCTTCATTTGAGATTAACCGATGTTTCGTTTCCTCATTATAAGGGTTTTCTAAAGGGAAAACTCAAAACACATCCAGAAAAAGGTCAGACTTCATGAATATGTCTCCAACGTATTGATACAAGACTTACAAGACTCGCGGTAACGATGGTGATTTTTTTATGATATCACGTCGAATAGCGGCTTTAGATATTCTCATAGTAAATCACATTTTAATTTCATCTCTAAATATTTGTTGCGGTGATCATTTAGAACAATTTCAAATACTTCTTCAAAATGTAGCGTCCCTCAAAGGAACTAACCCTCGATTGGTCTAAAAGGATTTATTAGAACGAACAGCAAGGCATTTTTTTTTTTTGCAACAATATCAAAGTACCATCGAATTATATTCATGAACCTGGAATTCGTTCTTCATCTTACTAGTACTGACAGTATTGTACATATCGTATTTACATATGTACATATCGCATTTACATATGAACGTGTAATAAATGATTCCTTAAGAGTTTACCAATACTTTTATTTTACAAAAGCTTGACCTTCAAACAGCTTCAGTTTACCTGTAGGAAAATACATTGCTTTACTTCTCACTATCTAAAGCATGGTAATACCAGACTGGTCTTTTCAATAAACAACGGTTCACTGCACGACCAATTATGCCATCCCCATTATGATAATCCTCTGTGTAGGTATTGTATATGTGTGCCTAAATAATTTGTCTGCTTTAAAGGAAATATGATAAATGTAAACAAATAAATATTCAAATTGGTTCTTTACTAATAAACTCGTGAAATATTGATGTCGCCTTTGTGAAAACTGATATTTTTTCTGCCATTATTTAAGGGATCGGAAGTTATCTTCTCATTTTATATCTGGGCATTAATATTTTTACTCTGATGTAAAATATGAGAACTCTTTATCATTTATTTTGTTAAATTGTGAGATAATGTACTATGGGTTTTCTGACCTGTTATCTGAATTTTTATACAAAAGGCCATATGAGTTGTCATACCGTCTCCTGTTCACAGACTACGTATGGCAATATAATCAGCATTTTAAAACAACTTGAAAATGCAGGACGAACTTTATTTAAAACAAATAAAGTAAAAAGCTGATCATAGTACTGTGTGATTAGATTTTATAGCAGGCGGTGCAATATTTTATTATATTTTTGGATATGACTTGACGTACCCGGCAGTACTTGATCGTTTTCTAGTTTCATTTTTTCTTTACGATATGTAATCAGGCAGTCGACTGCCTCTGTCAAGTGGGTTTATATGAGTTTGCATTCTTAGTATTGCTCTATCTAGGAGACTTATTTCCAATCAGTATAGAACTTTGGTAACTCTGAAAATTCTTTGGTAGCGCAAGTTTCCAAGTCCTTATGTATAAAATGTTTACGGCGAAACATGAATGTGTAATTTACCATTTCAAAATATCTTTCGTTGCAGTAGTCCAGTTTTGCACTTCACGTCCACTCTCACTTTGTGCCATTGCTGTTTTCCTATTAAATATTTCTGTACATATCAAAAAATAAATTAAATTAAATTAAATTATATATAATAATAACTGCACATAAATATTGCATAAGGCCAAAGGGGTATCTTTACCGAGTGAACCCTGGCGTGAATTCGGCTAGAACTCCTCTCTCATCCATTAACACTCCCTCTGAACTGCAACATCACGCGTGACCATAAATTCTATTACAGTCATGTACGTTGCTAGAACAAAGCAGTCCTGTCATATTTTATTCAAGTTAATTTGCGAAAGGAAAATAAACAAGTCTTGAATGTGACCAAAGTAACGAAAAAAATGAAAAGCCACAAATTAAATCAGTACTTTGTTTGATATTTATTTTAAGTATGGGAATTCTTGTTAAAATGTGCGACAATATGAGATGAAATTGATTGATCGATATAATTATATCTCTGATCTATGCAGGTTCATAAGTTTAGATATTTGTTTTGGTGACTGGTTTGTCCAATATATTGAATGCCACATTATATATATATATATATATATATATATATATATATATATATATATATATATATATATATATATATATATATATATATATAAAGAATACAAATCATATGGCGAATAACAACCCTTTCAAGCGTACTGAATCCAGCAAGGGATCACGTGTGTCAGGGATTGATTAAAATAGATGCAATAAACTGACGACGAACAGTACGAAACTAGTAACTAACTAGCCTAAGCGCTTTCGACTCTTAATGAGTCTTTTTCAAAGGCAAATTCAAAACATATATACGACAAACAAATAAACAAAAACGTTGTGTTTGTAAACCTCTACATGGCTGTCTCCACATGTGTTAAAACTATAAATACAACCAGCTTGTATAGACTAGTTGCGGAAACTGAAAACGGTGTATAATTATAACTATACACTGTTTATATATATATATATATATATATATATATATATTCTTTTTATATATATATATATATATATATATATATATATATATATATATATATATATATATATATATATATATATATATATTCTCCATGACAATTTTGTTACATAATGAAATATCCTAAGAGAAGGACTCATATTTTGTTTCACAAAAGTAGGTATTGACATATCAGAAATAGAGTCTTCAAGCGTATGGCTCAAACAACGCAAAGTCAAGGTATCCGCTCTCACCAGTTATTAGGTTTAAATTAAACTATAGTGACTATTAGTTTGAACTACACTGTTTTATATTTACATGGTACGATTCATCATAAAAAGAAGATTAATAGAATACGTAACTTTATTCAAAAGAAAAGCGCGTATAAGTTCCAGGAATATTCATAATGCAGTATTTATAAAACAAAATAAGTTCAGGTTATTAGATTTACTGTATGTGTAACAAAGGTCTGTATTTTCCCCAATATAGGAATATGCTTTATAACTGAATGATCTAAATATTTAAAAATGACACAACGCAATACATATTATGATTTCACATGTCTTCAATATGTTTTTTAATTTAAATATAGTGGACTAAAATATTTATATTTTTGTTTTGTTGTGCTTTTCTTCCTGATACTGGATGCCAAGCGAGGCAGCTACCATCATCACTCTTATAAGTCTCTGGAATGACTTGGCCGAGATTCGAACCGGTGACCTCTCTTTCATATGCCGACGCTCTAAGCTCTTAGGCTCTCCGAGCGTTCTCCGAATAGATGCCTAAGCATACCAGACTTCTCGTTAACAGTGGTAGAGACTAGAAATTTTATTATATCCCCGAGTTAATAAAATGAGTGCATACAGGAATCAGGATAATTTTCTAATAATACAATCTAGATATAGTTAGACGCAAAGTATTTTTTGTACATTCCAAATGTACAATTAAATTTAAAAAAAAATTCATGTCAGATATGCCTTAGGTTCAGCAAAATGATACCTTTTGGTTTTATGGTTTTTGTTTGTATTTTGGGTCTTTTTTTGTTTCGCTTTTTGTTTACACAAAATGATTCTTTGGTGGGGTTGGGGGTGGAATCGGAGGTTGTTGTTGATATTTTTTAAAGATGAAATTTCTATCGTAAAACGTGTTCAGGAGAGATTGGTCCTTTTCAGGTTACTTGTTGAAATGTTAAAATGTTTGAAAATACCAAATACATTATTAGTCTTCGTAAATTGGAATTCCAATAAAGAAATTTTAAACTAATGTTTTAATGGCTATGGACAATAATCTTCCCAGGGGTAGAAATGAATTCGAATTGTCCTTGGGGTAATACGTAATTATCCTTGATTCTAATATGCCCGAAAGCACACGCAAGCAAGCACGCATACACAAACAAACAAACACACATACACGCATACACACACATATATATATATATATATATATATATATATATATATATATATATATATATATATATATATATAACATATATATATATATAACACATATATATATATATAACACATATATATATATATATATATATATATATATATATATATATATATATATATATATATATATATATTTATGTGTGTATATATATACATATATGTTTATATATATATATATATATGTGTGTGTGTGTGTTTATCTACATATGTGTATATATATATATATGTGTGTGACTGTATGTTTATGTGTGTGTGTGTGTGTGTGTTTTATTAGGTTCCAATAGAGATACTTGCAAGGCGATCGATTTATTGCATTGGAGTTCCTGCAGCTTTTTTAAATTAATTTATAGTATCAACGTGCACTTTCCAGAATCGACTTTTGCACAACTTGATTCTGATTTATTTGTAATGCTCTCATTATTGAAAACAGTGATTTATGTTAACAAACAATAAACAGCACGAAATATGGTACTCTTTTTATCTGTGACATATTTATGGTCTTTCCCCTATCGTCTTAAGGAGGTTGAGAGAGGGAGGGAGAGAGGAGGAAGAGAGGCAGGGAGAGAGGAAGTGAGAGAGGGGAAGAGAGGAAGCGATTGATATTCTTTTATTCCACCATTTTCTGAAGATTTTAAGATAAAGTATAGAAATACAATGTAATACTGTATATTGAATCACAAAAATGTTGATTCGTTACTTAAAATGTCTTCTGAATTACTTGTAATAGCAAACTGATATTAATAGAGAGAGAGAGAGAGAGAGAGAGAGAGAGAGAGAGAGAGAGAGAGAGAGAGAGAGAGAGAGAGAGAGAGGAGGAGGAGATAGGGAGAGAGGGAAAGAGAGGGAGAGAGGGGAAGAGATGGAGAGAGAGAGGAAGAGAGGGAGAGAGAGGGGAAGAGAGGGAGAGAGAGAGAGGAAAAGAGAATGGAAGCGAGGGAAAGAGACAGGAAGAGCGGGATAGAGAGAGGAAGAGAGGGAGAGAGAGGGGGAAAAAAGAAAGTGGAAGAGAGGGAGAGAGAGGGAGGGAGAGTGAGGGAGAGGGAGGGAGAAGGAGAGAGGGAGGAAGGGAGAGGGAGGGAGAGGGAGGGAGGGAAAATGGAGAGGGAGGGAGGGAAAATGGAGAGAAAAGGGAAAGAGTGAGGGAAATTTGAGAGAGGGAGGGAAATGGGAGAGAGGGAGGGAGAGAGAGGGAGGGAAATGGGAGAGAAGGAGAGAGAGGGAGGAAGAGGGAGGAAGAGGGAGGGAGAGGGAGGAGAATCGGAGAAAGGGAGAGGGAGGGAGGGAAAATGGAGAGGGAGGGGGGAAAATGGAGAGAAGAGGGAGAGTGAGGGAAATTTGAGAGAGGGAGGGAAATGGGAGAGAGGGAGAGAAATGGGTTTGGTAATGGAGGGGAGGGGAGGAGTGAGGAGGGAGGGCGAGTGATGGAGGGACAGGGAGGGAATGAGGGAGAGGGAGATAGGGGTTGAGAGGGAGAGGGAGGGAGAGGGAGGGAGAGGGAGGGAGAGGGAGGGAGAGGGAGGAGAATCGGAGAAAGGGAGCGAAATGGGAGAGTTGGATGGAAATGGGAGAGGGAGAGGGAAATGGAGGGGTGGTAGAAGGGTAGTGAGGGAGGGAGAGGAAGAGAGAAGGAAGGATGGAGATAGAATGATATTTCAGGCTATATTTCAGCTATGCAATATTCCATTAGATCCATGCATAACATATTACATACAATGTGCGATTTATTTACATAAGTGTTCAATCCCAGCATGGGCAACTTGCCGCAAAGTTAATATTGTACATTCGGTAATAAATTATTATCAAGGGCCCAGTTTGTTTTAGAAAAGAGATGTGATTGGTTTAAGATTTACTATACGATGGTATATAAGGACATCAGACTTCCTATTTCGCAATCGATCGAGTTGGATGCATGTCTTTGCCTGTATAACGATGTGTCCCTAGAAGAAAACGGTAAGACAACAAACTAGTTATTACTATTAAAATAATGACTAAATTAAACTTTTTGTATTTTTTTTATTAAATTAATGAAACTTTCATTAATGAATTCTTTATTATTTATGAGAGAGAATTGATTTGCTAATTATAGAAGAAAATCTTTTCTCCTGCCTAGTTATTAAATTATATATGTTTCAAATTTGTTTTTAGTGAAATAATGTGATCTAAAGTTTAGCAGATTCAGTTCAGTAATTATTTATTCAGACAAAGAGATGGGTAACTTAATTAAAATAGCAAACATTGTCTCCTTTAATACGAAAACGAAAATAATAATAATAATATTTATAATAATAATAATAATAATAATAATAATAATAATAATAATAATAATAATAATAGATGCAGTTGTTGTAGTAGTAGTAGCAGTAGTAGTGGTAGTAGTAGTTGTAGCAGTAAAAATGCAATATATTTCCAAAAGAAATATGCAGCAGGCTTTAGGTTATGTAACTAATACCTCCTTAGAGGCTATACAAGACCTGACATGAAAGTAGTAATACTTGAAAATAATTTATACATTCAATGGTCGATATGAAAATAGCAAGAACGTTGCGAATCAGTTACATCAAATAAAAGAAAAATATATTTTAGAACGTTATTAAATATTAATTATACTAGATAATGTAAAACCGAAAATGTTTAGAAAATGTTTAAGATGTAGAACGATTCCTACAGAAAGCCTTGTTTTAAAGAAGTGGAATAAAATACGAGTTTAGAAACTCGTATGGTGTATTGAAATCTTTTAATTAAAAAATAAATGGATGTTAAATTGAAAAGCAATCCCAAC